>OZJO01001374.1:0-20866 GCA_900406225.1 Acrobeloides nanus
AACTCGACGAGAACTAAGCCATTTTCGGAGATCTTGGGCTTATTTTAAAGCTAGAAGCTTATGCCTTAAAATAGGCCAAGATCTCCGAAAATGGTTTAGTCCTCGTCGAGTTATGGCCAAAAGATGGGTATCGGTTTATCGAGCTCCGACTGTATCAAAATCGATTCATCGAATAGGACCTCTCTCTCCATAAGATCATTTAAACAAAATGAAAAATTACGTCAAAATTTTCTCGAAAAATGCAAAAGTGTCCTTTTTTGGGCGACTCTGTAAATAATAAATTTTATAATTTTTGTTTAAAAAATAATTAAAAGCGTTTATAAATCACAGATTTTGTTAATAAATTTTAACAACAAGCAAATGAAGATGCTTTATCGTTGAATCCACAAGACTTAAAATTACTGTGTTTGCAGCATTCGCCTAATTCGCAACCCGGCTTGAAGATCACCCTTCGTCCACCACAATTTCCATTTTCAAACAAAGCCACACATCCACCTTGGGTGTTAATCGAACTTGCAGCATCATTGAAGCTATTAAAGTTGTGACACTCAAAATCAGTACATTGCATTTCTCGACTTTCACCTCTAAAATCCGAATCTTTCCAAAGTATGAATCCTCTAGCGTCCGAAATATGAATAAGCGTTGTTGAAGCAATTAGGACAAAAATCAAAACTCGACTCATTTTTAATAGAATAATAGTAAGTAACAACTTCGTAAAATTAAAAGAAAATTAAAGGATAAAAAAACGCCTTTTAAAGCGTTTTGTTCACCAAAACTACGTGCTAAAATCAAGAACAAGGAATATGAGTCAACATTCTTATTTCTCTAGTTCAAGAGTCTAAAACCTTAATAAGAATTTTGACTTATGAAATTGAGAAAATTGTTCTCTTGTGTGACTCAGTGTAAATGTCATAAATTATTGCAAACAAATATTAAAATATCAATAAGTTTGCAGCTAAAGAAACATTTTCTAAAAATTATTAAGCTTCTTTGAAACATGTGTTAGTTGGATTCTGCATAAATTCTGCAAAATGTTAAATTTAACAGATCGCTTATGGCGATTTGGTTATCAATAGATAGCGCATCTTCTAGCGCCTCAGTTAGCGCTTCTGCTAGCGCCTCTTCTAGCGCCTATAGAAGAGGCTAGAAGAAGCGCTAGCAGAGGCAATAGAAGATGCACTAGAAAAGGCGCTAGAAGAGGCGCTAGCAAAGGCACTAGAAGAGGCGCTAGCAGAGGCGCTAGCCGAGACGTTAGAAGAAGCGCTAGTAGAGGCGCTAGAAGAGGCGCTAGTAAAGGCGCTAGAAGAAGCGCTATAAGAAGCGCTAGCAGAGGCGCTAGAAGAGGCACTAGCAAAGGCGTTAGCCGAGGCGTTAGAAGAAGCGCTAGTAGAGGCGCTAGAAAAGGTGCTAGAAGAGGCGCTAGCAGAGGCGCTAACCGAGGCGTTAGAAGAAGTGCTAGTAGAGGCGCTAGAAGAGGCACTAGCAAAGGCGTTAGAAGAAGCGCTAGTAGAGGCGCTAGAAGAGGCGCTAGCAAAGGCGCTAGAAGCGCTATAAGAAGCGCTAGCAGAGGCGCTAGCAAAAGCGATTTTTGTTGCCTATCCCATACCTAGTAATTTTCAAAAAAAGACATTATATCATTCCGATTTACCGTTCTTGAGATCTCGTAGTTACGGATGAACGGATATAGAAATCGGTTTTTCATATAAGGGAAGCGGAAATAAAACTTTTTTGAGTCACTAAAAAATGTTAAGCCATTTGATTCAACTAGAAGCTCCAGAGGGCACAGAGGCTTTAGAGGTGCCAAAAATCTTCTTATGGCTCTTCAGAGCCCTCTGGAGATTTCAGCTGAATCCACTGGTTGACAATCACATGATTTTCGGGGGACCCGAAAAGTTTTAATTCCACCGCCCTTATATTTAAGATTTTTGGTTACCGACCTTTTTTGGCGCTCCGTGAAGCAATAAATTTTTGTTGGCTCTCCTGAATTTTTTCTATCCTTGCTTATGTTTTTACCATACATTAAAAGGGTTTTGGGTCCAAAGAAGACAGATTTTTAAAAAACTCTCTTACAGCAAAAAATACTTTGGGCTAGAAAATTGGGACCTGTACTGGAGGGGATTATATTTTTTCTCGGTTTGTCGTCAAACATATTTTGAAACTGCATGCCTATATTTAGGTCCAACAAATATCACGTTAATTAATTAATTTATTATTATTTACTTGAGTAGACATAATAAATATAACAAATCTTATGATATTTTCGATTTCAAAATATTTGACCTTTACACTTTAAAAGATCAAATTAACCTTCAAAAAACATTTACATCTAGTTTAATATTAATTAGATATAAGTATATTTATTTTGATTTTCATTTTTGATGATTAATAATTGATTATTTATCTTAAAATTTCATAAGAAGAAAAGTGTTTTGTCTATCACCTGACCTGGAGATTCGCACATTTTTCGTACGAATCTCCAGGTCAGGTGATCAGTTTGTTCGAAAAAAATGAAATGTTTCGAACAAACTACCATGTTATGGGTTACAAATCGCAGACGATCTCTACGAGAAAGAATTGTTCATTACGTCCTTTGACGACAAATTACAACTCAAAGTTTAAGTAAAACCCGTTTTTGACAACTTTCAGGCGTTGACCGTCTTAAAGTCTTGGCTTCTGTAAAACATATAAAACTAAGACGACCTTGCGAATTAACAAATAACCTCCGAGGATCTTTCTCAAAACTTTATTTGTGAAATTCTTTCTATTCCATATTACTACGTCAAATAAGAAAATGTTCTTCCGTGCGAGTGTAATATTGGCAGCTTTGCTAATAGTAGCCATAAGTATTATTGAGACTCAAGGTGCTATATATGGGAGTCCATATGGATATAGCGACTATGGATATAATAGCTATGGTAGAAATTTTCCATATAACGGGTAAGATTATTAATATTATTCAGGGTGGACAAAAAAACCGTACTTTTGCGATTTTCAAGCAATTTTTTGCCAAAAAAATTTTTAAAATTGTTTTCAAAATGACCCTGTGGGGGGTTTTTCTATGCGAGGAATCGTTTGCGCGCATTGAAAAATCTTCAAAACGTTTCCTTGACCATGAAATCGTTAAAAATTTGAAAAAAAAATGAAAAATTCACTGGGGCACATGCCCCAGTGAACCCAAGACAAAAAAATAAAAAAATAGCCCAAATTTTACGTAAAAAATTCATATTTTTTTTATAGATTCGGCTATTTCTACCGTCATAGCTATAATCCTTATCACTTCAATTCTGGCCGAAACGGTTAAATGGTAAAAATGGTGTTAAACTTTTCTATGCTAAAAATTCTATTTTTGTTCTTCTTAATCAAATTCCTACAAGCCCGAAACAAATCAACGCAACTTTAATACATTTTTTCTACACATCTTGAATTTTTTACAGATCGCAATATTTTTGATTTTTATATGTTCATGCCTATTTTTTGTTAATGTTCGTGATATGATAAGTGATCTCAATTCTAGTCAATAAACCTATCTCAGTTCCACACAATTAATTTGATAAGCAATAAATTTAAGAGGCGATGTCTCGAAAGTTCCACAAAAACCCAGGTTCCCTAAGGGGTCAACAATTCAAAGATATATAGGTTGTTTTTCGGGAAATCACGAACTCAGGATTTTGAAGAAAAAAGTTTTTTAATTTTCGTTTCAATAATAAATTAATATTGAAAATCAGGCAATAAAAGTAAGAAAATTTTAATGAAAAATACGTAATTTTCAAAATGCTACTCCTCCTCCTCCAAATTAACAGATTTTTGAGAAATTTTTTCGCACAAACGAAGAGGAAGTCTAGCTCTACAACACCAAGGTCTCCGATTTTGCAAATTTTGCTTTTTTCGTGAATAAAATGCTCTTCAAAAAATGGTACTAAGTAGTACCATTTTTTTCACGAAAAAAAGTAAAATTTGCAAAATTGGAACTTGGTGTTGTAGAGCTAGATTTCCTCTTCATTTTTTGCGAAAAAATTTCTCAAAAATCTGTTAACTTGGCGGAGGAGTAGCATTTTGAAAATTACGTATTTTTCATTAAAATTTTCTTACTTTTATTGTCTGATTTTCAATATTAATTTATTATTGAAACGAAAATTAAAAAACTTTTTTCTTCAAAATCCTGAGTTCGTGATTTCCCGAAAAACAACCTATAGCTCTAGAAAAAAACTTTGTTCCCGCAGAAGCTTCTGATGGGCCCTAAAAATTATCTACAGCACCCCTACCTGAATCTGGGTCTTGGCGGCAAATTCAAATTTCAAAAAATCGCCAACTTCAAACGCGATTATCTCAAAGACATTAGGGATTCAGAATTTACTGTAAAAACAAAAAATGCTCCATTTTTCATGAATTTTCCGAATATATATGTTAGCGTCAAAGTTGATTTGAGATACATTTACAAAGTTGATTTGAGATACATTTACATCTTTTTTTGTAAATGTATCTCAATTTAGGCATAGGCTTAGACCTAGACCTAGGCTTAGGCTTAGACATAGACCTAGACTTAGGCTTAGGCTTAGACATAGGCTTAGGCTTAGGTTTAGGCATAGGCTTAGACCTAAGCTTAGACATAGGCTTAGGCTTAGGCCTAAGCTTAGACTTAGGCTTACGCCTAATGCTTATGCCTAAGCAAAATAGAATAATATCTATTCAAAAAAAGGTTCAATAAATATTTCTTTTTTTGTAAATGTATCTCAAATCAACTTTGACGAGAATTTCAGTCAAAGTTGACATGGATCAACTTTGACTAGTCAATTTTTAGGGCCTATCTGAAGCTCCTGTGAGAACAAAGTTTTTTCTAAAGCCATATCCTTGAATTTTTGACCCTGGGACCCAGATTTTTGCGGAAAACCTAATTTTTCAATCACTTTTTCCACAACATGACCCCATATACCCGATATAAAAGTTGTAGCCCGAGTCTCCTGCTTTCCAACGACATCGAGATCATCAAAATTGGATTTAGCTATCAAGAGTTATGCTCAAAATACTAAAGTGTAAAAAACCCATGTAATTTTTTAAATATCGTTATTTTTGATGTGCGCAATCGAATGCTGTTGAAATAAAAATTTGAAAAACTTATTTAAATCAATTTTTAGCCGTTCTAAAATTGACTTTTTCTACTAAAACCCGTCGTATTTTGAAGATGTATCTAAAAAGCAAGTGTAGAAATAACTTTGTTTGAGCTTTATGTTGTCTTACGTTCTTTTTCCTTTTACCATTTTTTTCAACATATAAACAATAAAAAATTTATGCATAAATACATATATCTTATATAAACACATTAAATATGGACTACGAAATGTTTGATGTTTCCATTCGAAAAAATCTTCGCTATAGACTCGGTTTCTTCAGGCGTCCATATTGAATTTGACAGCTTCTTTTCAACTTTTTCTGGTTCTGACCATAGTTTTTTTAAGCTCCGCCGGAAGCTGGCGCCAAAAATTAGATAAACAAAGAAATTTGCGGTACAGTTGATAACAACAAGAAGATTAGAGAGGTCTACTAGGTAGACTATGGTGTTTTTTAGCTGAAAGAATTGTAAATTATTTTGAGTTGGCATGTACCTGTTCATAGAGAGTAAGCTCCAAAAAATTGACTAATAAAGCCATAGAATTGCAGAAAATAAATAAGAAAACAACCAGAATTAAGCTAACCGTATCAGAGTCTTCTAAAATTCAACTATTGATAATCTTATGAAAAAATACCAACCATCCCTGAAATGTCCTACCCCCCCCCCCCCCCCCCGCCCGGTAATGTCACAGTTTTTGAAAAAATAAACATACCATCAGCACCCTTAGTCAGAACAGTAACTACCACACAAATATTGAGCAGGATTAGTAACAGTAATGGTCCTACAGCCATAAAAGTTGTATACATATAGGTATAATATATTGTATAGTATAAGCTATTCATGCGAAATTCGGTAGGACAGATTTGTAAGGACTCCAAATTGAATCTTTCATCAATACAAGGTATTGATTGAAGTTCGAAAAGATGTGGAATGTTGTAAAAGAAACAACAAATGGTCATTATAAATACCACCTTTTTGGCTTTTCTAAAAAAGCTATATGTATCAAATAAAGGTAGTTATAATTTTAAATATATATAAGTGAAAATTACATTCGTTCTTGTCTGAGATAATCCTAAGCCTAAACCCTAAATCCAAGTCTAAAACTAAGCCTAAGCCTAATCCTAAACCTAAGTCTAATCTTAAGCATAAGCCTAAGCTTAAGCCTTAGCCTAAGCTTAAGCCTAAGTCTAAGCCTAAGCTTAAGCCTAATCCTAAGCCTAAATATAAGTCTACGCCTAATCCTAAGCCTATGCCTAAGCCCCTACCCTATCTTTCCTATATTCTGACTTATACCGTCTCAAAAAACAGATCTTACTCTGGCACGCAACAAATTTGCTTGCACATAGGTGGTAGGACAACACTAACAAAACAATCTATGGCTGCACCAATACAATAATACACCGATGTTGTTTGAAACACTGCTCCAAGTGGGAATATCAGGCTAGCTCCAGACCCATATAAATATGCCAGCACTAAAATTTTTATATTTTTCTGATAATTTTTTGTTGAATTCTTCCTACTTGGAGGTCCATGATGCCTCCATGCTTCTAGCACAAAAAGAAACATAGCTGTGCAGATCATGCAAAAATCCGACATCGCTAACGCGGCTAAATAAATGCTCGTAGAGAATACCCGTTGTTCTTTGCTGAGATAAACCAATATGACAAGTGCATTACCCACTAGCCCTACGGCTCCAACAAATGCTAAGAGGATCCCACTAACACTCAAATTGTAGATCTAAAAGGGATGATGTCAAGCAAAAAGATTTTAAATTTATTCCCAACTATTTTTTAAAGTTAAAAAGTGGCTTAAAAATAAATTTTGTCTAAATTGGAGCGAAATTTTTAAACTTGAATTTGGATTCCAAAAAATGGATTATTTAGACAAAAAATATTTAATACCTGATAATTTGGATCTGTTGATCCCAAACAGACATTGCAAAAAGGTAACTGATTTTGTGAATCATCAAATTCTTCCATATTTTAGAAAAATATTGCTTTCTAAAATGTCATGTGTAAGCATGAATTTTTGGACGCATCTTTGGTAAAAATAGCAATTTGACACGATTTTTAAAAAATAGGATAATAAATTATTTGCGACACGCAGGATCAATATTAGATTTTCTTTACTTTCACGGTCGAAAATTTCGTCAAAAATCGACTTCTATAACCAAATATCGATATTTTAAAATTTATTTGCAACATTGAAAAACACCAATTGTTTAAAAAGTCTGTATATTGACACGAAAACATGACTTATTTTCAAAAAAAATTTCAGCCCAAACGGAATTAAAATGGCCAAAATATAGCCTTAAAACGACAAATTGCGGGTATAAACCTTCTGAGGCCTGCAAAAACAATTTTACTACCCCATGGGCATCTAGGTCTAGCGCCATTATTGTTCATTTTTGATAAACTTTTAAGCCTAATTGGGCTTTTTGAGTAAAGACCGTAATATATAGTGAGTGTTCCATGTTAGTGACCCGATCTCGCAGCAATAACATGCGGTAGTGAATTTTGAGGTCTTCAATTACACCTTGGTTCATCGGCTAAAGAGATTGGCCATTACTCAACGAAAAAAAATCAGGTTTATCTGACTAGCGGTGGTGTTCGGAGGAAAAACTTGACAGTTATATTATTTAGAGCGACCTCCGTCGATGACTCAGGCAATTATCCATATATACCATCACTTTTCTACCCTGATCGCCTAGTTTTTCATCCAAATTCTTCTGCCAATTTTCAAAGAGAAAAAATTGAAAGAAATCATTTCGGTATAAAAACAGTAGAAATTTCGGTAAAAACCGGAAAAAAGGGGAACTCGGTCTTTCGTGCATCTAACAACCTAATTGGTGTTTGCCATTACTGAGCAGGCGTGTAGGGCCGTGCTTGCTATGAAGCATTGGATAACAACTTAACTGTTGTGAGACTTAATGAGTCCTAGCCTGATGGAACGCCAACACCGGAACAAGAGAATGACGATTCGGCAGTACCCTAGAGGTATATTAGATAAAAGGCCAGAAATGCTGTAGCTTGGTCAACTTGGGCCGCGCCCTAGGTATGCAAATGACCGCCTACGAGTTTGCAGCATAACCGAGTTCAAACTTCTTCATTCCGGGAGTGAAACGCTCGGTTTCCCGGTTCTAACCTATATAGGTTCAAGCATACTTAAAGCTAAAGCGATGTCGCGATATCATCACTTACAGTACAACAAAACACTCAATTTCAATATGAACAAAACGAAGTGAAAAAATTGAGTCAGCGAAGTAACGTGAAGTCCGGGGAACTGAAAGTGTTAAAAAATCGATATTTTTGTGAAAACAAGGTGAAGAAAGCGTTTTCACGCTTCGGGAGTGCGCGCAATCGATTCCTTGCATGATTTTATCTCTATATAGGCATATCGAGAAAAAATTTGTTAACTTGCCAGATCGGACAGGATCGCTCAAAACTGACAAGGAATGCTCGACATAAGAAGCGCTCATCTTGACAAGAGGCATAATGGGTTTGAAAGTACTCGGCTTGAAAACAGTTATGGCATATGTTTCGGATCCGAACCAAAAGAAAAATTTTTGGCTTAAAATCTTTCGCAAAAACTTTTTGTCAAGTCTATTCTAGGAAGGGAAATCAATTGCACGCAACCGATTTCCTGATTAGAAAATCCTGGTAATCTCAAATGTCTCCGAATTCTCGGAAGAGAATCTAGCTGTAAAATAGGCATATTTGGTAGGCACATCCAATTCAATAATTTTGGTCCAAATTTGGGAGAAGTTTTGGGGTTGATACTTTTTTGGAAAATTTTTCATTTTTCTTCTTTTTTTTTCAAAAATTTCAGTCTTGGGGGAAATCATGACCCGTGATTCCAAACATGGTGGTGGTCGGGTTACCCGACGTGATACAAAGGTCCCGAAAATTGCATAAAAGTCACACGTGCAATGTCCAAAATTGGTGCCCCCGGCAAAGCGCTAGAACGGCGATTATACATTTGCCCTTTTTAAATTTCAACGTTTGCCCTTTGTTGTTGGTCGAGGGTTCGATCCCGCTAGAGTCGAGAATTTTTTTTTCGATTCAAATTTTTGGAATCGAGCAAAAAAATTTTCGACCCTAGCGGGATCGAACCCTCGACCAACAACAAAGGGCAAACGTTGAAATTTAAGAAAGGGCAAACGTTGTAAAGGGGAAATGTATCGCCGCTAGGACAGTTTATCATAAAGCAACAAAGGCAGCTGGTTCGAGCCCCGCTTGCGCCCTTTTGTTTTTAACTTTGTTGCCTTCTTGAATTTTTAAAACGAAAGTCCACATTTTGTATAACTCACAAAGTCGAATAAAATGACACCAAAATGATTAAATTGGACATTGTTTTGGGTCATTGAAGCGAAAACCCTGATTCATGTTTTCGCAAGCTTTTATTCCATTGGTCTAATAATAACAAATTGATTTTTTTTAACTTTAAAGGAGTTTACAAATTTAAAATAGTTTAAAATTCAGAAATTTTTTTCTAAAAATTTCAAACGACACAAAATCATGATTTTAGACAAGGATATGCAAAAAAGCCCAAAGCTATCCAAATGATTGATTCGAGTCATTTCTCAAACTCGTCCATAAGCATTTTTTATGACCATCTGGAGATTTTTTAAAAATCACCCTAAGGATTAGTAATAAAAAATTCGATTAATGTCAAAAAAAATTTAAAAACTTCAAATTTTCGAAACTAAAAATTTTCTAGGGCCAAAATTTTTAGACATAACAAATTTTATGTTCTATGAATAAGCTTTTAAAAATCAAAGGACAATATAAAATTCCACCAAAAAAAATCTTGATGCGGAAGCACTTATTTTTAATGCAAAATTTTTCACCTCTCAAAATTTCAAATTTCAACAACTACACATATTCCCACATTAAATAGCCCATAAAAATAGGCCGTTCATTTGGAAACATCCCATCATCCTAAAAATCTTTTATCTAAAAAAAAGTTATATGTCTTGAGAGAGATTATTTGTTCCAACCTTCAACCTCATTCGTCCTCAGAGAGTGTAAAAAAGCATTATAAATTTCCCGTACTACTCAGCATTAGCTTCCGCAAATGACAGGGCTATTTTTCCGAAAAATTTTTTTTCATAAAATTGTCTAAAAACCCTATATGGAACCCTATACGCAGACGATAGAATCCAAATGGCAGAAATGGCACGCATATGTTTTTCGAAAGTATGGCATTCACGGCAAGCAATACATTGTCGAATTCAAATGGCGCAAACGTTTTGGACGAAGTCAAGTTGATAAAATACCGGTCAATCCCAACCCTAATCAACATTCACCATTTTTCGCCAAAAATTGTCATTTTATGAGATCAAAATAAAAAATTTTGCCATGTGGAGGCTAGAGGTGTACATAGGCCATCCCGGCCCTAGGACCGGCCTGGCTCGCTAAAATTGAGATCCTGAGGGCAGGTCAGATAGGCTGTGGTCGACCTGGTCTGAGACCAGGACGGTTATTGCCAGTTGGGGTAAGGAACCGAGCTTGTCGCTGGGATCGAGCAAGCCACTAAGGGCCGAGATGATCGCAGGGGTCCGAGAGGTCGTGGGTAGCCCAATGGGCCACTATGGATGTAGTGGCCAGCAAGGATCGAACGAGCGTGGGTGGCCCGACTTGGCCACAGGGCTCTCAGCGGGTCACCGTGGCACGCAGTAGGCCACAGGGACCCGAGTGGGCGTGGGTGGCCTGAGTTGTCCACTGGGCCAGCAGCGGGACATCGCTAGGGCTATTGTGGACGCAGTGGGCAGCAAGGGCCCGAGCAGGACGTGGGTGGTCCAAGTGGGCTGCGGGACCACGTAATAACCCATCGCTGCGATCGTGGGAATCTACGAGCTCCCACGACCTGCTAGGGTTATTTTCACCAGCATAAGATTTAAAATAAAAAGTAGAAGTAGGTTATTTCAAGTTTGGTACCAAAAATCAAAAATCTTCCTGAAAATCAAGAATTTATATTTGTTTTATATGGGAATGACAAGGAGTCTTTTAGACATAAGAGGATCACTATGACAAATTTTGAACACATAATCATGAAAAGAAACTTTAAGAAAATTATTTTAAAATGAAAAAGGAAACTCTCAAAAACAGCTAACTGACATTATGTTCAAAGTCATATTTTCAGAATGTATGGCCTTAGTTGAAGAGTCAATTTCTATTTACACCCCTGGGAAACCGTGTGGAGGTCTGAGTTAAATGAGAATTCCTTAATTTGTTTTAGAAAAAGAACTTGCTTTTTTCCATTTCCAAATGATCAACTTTGTCTTCTCGGATAAATGCCTATTTAGGTTTAAAGAGGTTTTAAAATGCTATTATCCTATCTCATGGTAGAAAAAAATTGAGTTTAGTTTCATGTGAGTAAGTAATTTATACGTAATAGGATTTTTGGGTATAACGTAGGATATTTTATAGGAATGTTTAAGTAGAGACCACCATGTGAAACAATTTTATGTTGTTCCCGAAATTATTGGCACAAGTTTGATTAAAACCGAAAAAAATGAAAAAATTTGGTAAATTCAATGTCACAACCACAAGGAATTTTGTAATGTCGATCAAAAATTTAAACAAGGTTTTAATTTAAAAAAGAAAATTTGGAAGCGCTCGGATGTATTCAGGAGAACTCATAAGCACTCAGAGGCACTCGGAAGCGCTCAGAGGCACTCGGAAGCGCCCGGAAGAACTCGGAAGTACTCGAAGGGGCTTGGAAACGCTCGGAGGCGCTCGGAAGCGCTCTAAGAACTCGAAGCACTCAGAGGCGCTCGGAAGAACTCGTAAGCACTCAGTGGTACTCGGAGTCGCTCGAAGGCACTCGTAAGCACTCAGAGGTACTCGGAAGAACTCGTAAGCACTCGGAAGAGGTCGAAGCACTTGGAGGCATCGTAAGAACTCGTAAGCACTCGGAAGAACTCAGAGGTACTCGGAAGCGCTCGAAGGCGTTCGTAAGCACTCAGATGCACTCGGAAGAGCTTGGAAGCACTCGGAGGCGCTTGGAAGAACTCGTAAGCACTCGGAGTAATCGGACCAGGGTGGAGATCTCGTTCGGGGCGCTCGGATCAGAAAATCTTCTCTCTTCTCCGAACGTGATAGCGTTCGGAGAGTCTCAGCTACATTTTGCGAAAGATCGCGAGTTACACATGGGCTCCCTATTGTTTAGTAGCTCCCAAAATTCCACTTTTTTTAATCACCCTGTAATTGTATAGAAAATTTGAAAAAAGGATATTTTTTCAAACGCTCTTAAAATCGAAAAAATATCTTGTTCACCCAAGGGGGTTTTCCGTAAAAGGAGGTGCACCCCAAGCTCAACTTGGGTATGACACTGGATTAACAATTTTCGAACCGAGCTAATTGCTTCAACCCAAAACACAAAGAACTCTATTTTGCAAATTTTAATAAAAATTCATTTGTCTCTAGCATGAATTCATTAGACCAAAAACTTCTCTTCAAAGCTAATTTTCGCTTCCGAATTCAAAAAATAGAAGCCCTTGGCAATAATTTCACTTTCAGCAATCCCTAATAATAAAAACCTCTTCAATGAACACAGACAAAAATGTTCAAGATTCGAGATTTTTCCTCTTCACATTCTTCATCTTCCCTTCCCAGAAATGTCACTCTTATTGAAGGTGTCAATGACGAGCAGAACAGAGTATCAAAAAATGAGATGGAAATAAAATAGCCTAGGATTAATGGAAATTACTTTTTTCGACACCGACGCAGAAGAAGAGTGCCATAATTTTGGGGTCTACTCATCTCCTCTCATGACATGTTTCATTAGGTTGAGCGGTTCATTTCCTAAAAGCCTTAAGAGCTTTTTAAGAGTATACTTGATAATGCAAAAGTTTGATCAAAAAACTTTTTTAATGGGATTTTGTTTACGTGATTTTAGGCTTCTTGGGGGAGTTTTTGCAACAATATGGAAATGCGTCATGAGGAAAGGTTTCGGATATTTTTTGAAAATTGTTTCTAAAAATAAGCGATAGATAGAGAAATTATCTGCTCTGTAGTTTTCCCTTGGAACTAGTGGGATGGGTCTTTTCATTAACAAAATGCGTCATAATCGGTCATTATCTTCTTACAGTAATGGAAATAAAAAAGGAAGAAAACTTTGAACATTAGGCCTCCAGAAATCCGTTTTCGAAAAAACAAATTTTCAGTACTAGGCAAATGTGTATGTTGAACACGATCCAATATGTCTTTTTGGATGTAATTCATATTTGCGTTTCAATATATAGACTTTTAAAGATGCAGTGACAAAAAACCGACCAAATTTTAACAATGCATAATTTGTTGTTTTTATTCAACACATTAGATTTAAACAACATTCTTACTTGTCAAAACACAACTAGAAACACCAAAAAATTTTTTTATATTCTCTGAGGCTGCGTTCAAGCATGTCAAAAAAGTTGTCAAAAAGCTGTCAAAAAGGTCTAACTTTGCCTGATTTTCAATAACATCGTGTTTATTGAAACGATTGGTCATGAAGCATAAAATCAGGCAACAAATTTTATGCTTCTCGATCAATAAAATTTTATGCTTCATGACCAATCGTTTCAATAAACACGATTTTATTGAAAATCAGGCAAAGTTGGACATTTTTGACAACTTTTTGGCATGCTTGAACGCAACCTGATCGATGTTTACCATTTTTTAGAAAACTATTAAAAAAGCAAAAATAAGTATAAAAATGTCTAAATTAGAATCAAAACAAATATATAATTTAAAATATATTCGATTTTTGCCGCTGGGTCTTTAAAAGTCTGTATATTGAAACGAAAACATGAATCACGCTAAAAAAGGCATATTGGATCGTGTGTAACATACATGCTTGCCTAGTACAGAAAATTTTTTTGTCGAAAACAGATTTCTGGAGGCCTATATGCTATGTTTAAAAGTTTTCTTCCTTTTTTATTGCTGCTACCGTATATAAAACGCGTAATGTCTGTCTGGACTAACTTTTTGAAGGTGTGATCTAAACTGTTCACAAGATATGTCATCGTGATCAAGACACAATTCTAAGATTTTTGATACCAAAATCATGGAGGGGTGCTCCACTTGAAAAATTAAGAAATCGATTTTTTAATTTTTCGTATGGAAAATCGTTACGTAATCCGAAATTCGCAAATTGGGAGAGCCGCTCGGAAGCTCGGGAAAAGAGTGGATTTTTGTGATTTTTTGGGATCCGGAAATTTATTTTCTAGGCAGTGTTCGTCCCGTTAACGGAATTTCCGTTAACGGGTATTTTCATTAACGGAATCAAAATATACATGAAAAAAATTTTTCATCTAGGCCATCGTGATATTCATGAGTTGGGGAACACGAAAATGACAACAAAAAAATTTTATTTCCGCTAATTTCCATTACCATTACTGGAAATCAACAGAAATTAACGGATTTCTCCTTTATTTTCCGGTAAGGGAAATTAACGGAAAAATATAATCGTTAATTTCCGTTACCGGAAATTAACAGTAATTAACAGAAAAAATATAATAGTTAATTTCAAGTAACGGAAATTTGTTCCAACCAACTTTATACATTGTCCGAAAGCTTCTTTCATGACTGGGTGCCAAATTTGAAACACAAAAGAATGGAATGCCATCAAAAGATTGGGAGTCAAAATGAAAAGAAAACTTTTTTTGTTATTAAATTTTAAGCCTGAAATATTGATTACTAACAAGGCTAACACGTGGTTAAAAAACCAAAAGGCAGATGCATAACCTCATTGAGATTGGTATTATACTGAAGAAATTTCATGAGAAAATGTTTTTGACATTTAGTCAAAAGCTCGAAAATATGTTTTCTCAAAAAGCAAACAAAACTTGATTAAGATGATGGAAAATACTATGCTCTTTCATTTCAATCTTTTTTTTATTGGATTGAAGATATTTCCGGGGTCATAAGTTTGACTTTAAGAGGTTTTTAAAATAAATTCTATGAAAATATGTAGGATGAGCGGAAATATTCGGAAATTAATTTTTTTTCTGATTCCAATATACTATGATGTTTATTTACAGGGTGCGGCAGAATAAACCGGTCAGCTGAGAATGTTCATTTATTTATTATTTTGTTCATTCTTACATGAGATTCCATTAATTTTCATCCGATCATATCCCTATTTTTAGCTAAAAATGAAGAAATTCATTAGAATCATACATAGGCAAGCAGGGGGGTACTGGGCCCCAAAATACGAATTGATCCCAAAGGTTACTGTCGACCAAAAAAAACGTCGACAGGCGAAAAAGTCGAAATACGAATTCGTATACGAATTTTTTTGGACCTTACGAATTGGAAATACGAATTCGTATATATGTTTTGGATGTATTCGCCGTCAAAATACGAATTGGTCTATTAATTTTTCCTCCGATACGACGAATTAGGGGGAGGGGTACAGTACCCGCCCCCCCTTGCCCATGTATGATTAGAATGTACCAAAATGGAATTTCTATGCGAGAAATATCTAGGCTTCTTGATATTCCAAAATCCACCGTTATATATGATATTAAACGCTTCGAAGAAACCGGAACCAATGAAGACCGTACAGAAAGAGGCAGAAAAAGGGCCGCAAAAACCACAAAAACCGTTGTTATGGTTTCAATAAAAAATCCCTATAACGACGTGTGATCATAAACATTCTCATGTGACAGGTTTATTCTGCTGCACCCTGTATTTTGAATCTTAATCATGCTTTTTTGAATGGATCAGTTTTCATGTCATTATAAATATGTGTTCATACTTGAGCAAGGGGTTCAAAAACCAATTTTCACTGAACCAGGATCAGGGAAGCATTTTCAGGCTTCGGGAATGTAGCAATCGATGTCACGCATAAAATTTCTTCTAGAGAGGTCATTTTTAGACAAATAAATCCCATTTCAGAATAAAATATCAAAAGTGCACTTTATTTTTTAGAATTTGACCATTTGTCAAAAGATAAGGAAAAATGAAAAAAACTGGGAATATCACCTGGTGAATGTCCCTTGTAAGAAATACGATTTTTCCTCAGCAAAATGGTGTCATTTTATAAGACATTTTTTATCCATGAATACAAAGGTTTGAGGCCAACGTTCATATAATATAATTTGCGTCCTTTCACTCTCTAATAAATGCAAAAAGAATTAGCGAAAAAGCCTTGACAGTAAACAGTTATAAGGGTTTCTTTGAGACTTAATTTTAGCTACTATGGCCAGACTAATGCTCACAGCTCAATACAAAAATGTACTTTGCCAAAATCATTTTTCGAATTTACTCAGCAGGGCCAACAAAATCGGTCATATGATTTTGGAAAATTCGAATATTACTTCGGGGCACTTCCTGGTGAGACTTTTTCCCATTTTATAGATAATTATACCCATTAAAAATTTATCATAATCTAACAAAAAGCCATACTTCATAACGTCATTATAAAATAAATGAGAATAATTCGACTACTTCACAAAAAGACTCTTGAAGTAAGTAGAAAATTTTTTCTCATTTTGATGTAATTACATACTATGTCTGAAAAACAAAAATCCAATAAAAGACATTAAGCACGTAGATTAAGAATGTCACTGATAGAACATTTAGATAGTTTTTTTTCATTAAACAATTTAGATTTAACATCTTCAAAGTTTAGATTTGTCATTTAAGTTGCACTTTTAAAATTTAAAGTTACGCCATCCTTAATTGAATTGCCTAAACTTAAATGAGTTTTTGAAGTAAATTATTGTGATGAAAGGAGGGTAGTGATCTCTGCTTAAGAATGAAAATACTTTTAAAACCAAAAAAGTTGTTTAGAGGATGTACGGCAGTTGAAAATAGCGATGCGAGGAAGGCATTTTTGAACGTGAATAAAATCTACCTGACTCTGATTCAGGCGATTTTCGCATCAATATACCTGTTTTTTCCTGATTCAGGTCGAAAATGTTTCTCTGGCCATGTTTTAAGAAGAGTGGGTGTATTGAAACGAAAATCGCTTGAATCAGAGTCAGGAAAATTTTTCATGCATCGAAAATGTGTTCCTCGCATAAAATTACCCCCAGAAGATGGTTTTTTAGAAAATAGTTCATTATAACCTCCCTTGAACCTGAAACAGGAAAAAAGGTTGTATTGAAGCGAAAATCACCTGAATCAGTGTCAGGTAGATTTTTTTCATCTTCAAAAATGAAAATTTTCATAAATTTTGACAACAAAATAAAAAATGACTTTTGTTCACGGGATCGAACCCACGCCATATGAGTGAAGACGAGCAAGTTAGCCAATCGGCCATGGGTCAAAAAACCAAAAGGCAATTGCATAATCTCATTGAGATTGATATTAAATTGAAGAAATTTCATGAGAAAAATTTTTTTACATTTATCCTAAAGATCGAAAATATATTTTCTCAAAAAGTAAACAAAACTTGACCAAGATGATGGAAAATACTATGCTCTTTCATTTGAATCTTTTTTTGATTGGATTGAAAATATTTCCGGGTTCATAAGTTTAACTTTAAGAGGCTTTTTTAAATAAATTATATGAAACTACGTAGGATGAGCGGAAATATTTGGAAATTAATTTTTTCTTGATTCCGAAAATGCTATGATGTTTACTTAATCATGCTTTTTCGAATGGATCAGTTTTCGTGTCATTATACGGGGTGTGCGGAAATTATCCGACCCCCTATAATAAGATATATCTAGATAATTAGTGGGTGGTAGGTGGTACAATCCAGGGTGGTGGTGGGTGAAACCACATTGAGTGGTGGGTGGCCAGCTTTTCGCCCCTGGTCCAATAGAAAAAAGGCCAAAAAAAGAATAAGCGACTTTTTGTGAGTCTATTTTCTTCTATATGACAAATTGCTCAAAAACTTTACTTTTAGTTATTTCAAGACCTATTTTTGTCGATCTTCTGTATCTGTCAGCTGAGTTTTGGATTCCAGATCCGCGGAACCATGGGTCCGGGACCCATCGCATTTCCGAACTCTGATTAAAACCCGTTTATTAATTTAATTATTTACAATTAGCATAAAATACTATATGTACATATTAATCTAAACATCGCACAATATCAAATTCAAGGCAATATCGAACCGAAGGAATAATAGTTTTTCTTTTAATTTTCATCACCCATTGATCTTTTCGTTTTAGAACTATCGAACCGTCGTTTTGATAAATAAAGTCACCATAAGGATTAATTATACCCATTTCTTCAAAAATGTCGACAGTAGTTGGTTTAAAAATCTTTTCAGCTAATGGTAGATCTATAAGTTTGAAACTGGTATCAATTAGGTATCCCACTGAGCGTGAAATTTTTCGAAAAAAATCTTTTATCATCTGGAATTGACCCCTCTAGGGATAATTTTATGCGGGGAATCGAATTTCACATTCCCGAGACCTGAAAATCTTTCCCCGAATCAAGAAAAGGCTATTTATATGACGTATGGCCACATTTTTGGCAAGAATCACATGCCATACGTCATATAAATAGCCTTTTCTTGATTCGGAGAAAGATTTTCAGGTCTCTAAAAGGTGAAATTCGGATTCCCTGAATAAAATTTACCCTAGAGAGGTCAATTCCAGGAGATGAAAAAATTTTTTCGAAAAACTTCACGTTTGGTGGGATACCTAATCGATGCCCATAAGTTTTCTTATTAATTAATTCGTCTAAAAATCAAGAGCTTACCTAGATAAAATCTATATTTTGGAATAATTTTTGAAATATCTTGTGAAGTTTGAAATATCTAAAAAAGATTTAATAAAAATGAAATTTTTAATCTTTTTGCCAAAAATGCCATTTTTAGTCATTTTTATTTAAAAATGCGATTTTTTTATCTAAAGGGTCACCCTTTCCCAAGAATTTAGCTAGGGGTTCGCTATGGGGGCACTACCAGGCATACATGAACAAGGAGGGGGGAGACAAGCTACCTCGAGGCTATATAGTGTCGACCAAAAAAGGACCTTTTTTTTAGCCTGAGGTAGTTTCTAGCCGGCTTCGCCACCCCGAGGCTATATGAACTCCGAGGTTATAACAGCTTCGCCACTCCGAGGCTATATGAATCTTTAACTTTTGGCTCGATGCTAGCTACATGAGGGGGGGGGACAGTCCCCCCATTGGTAATGTATGCTACCAGGTATGAGGAGGAGCAATTTTTGCCCAAATAAAAAAATAGGGTATTTTTAATTAAAAATAGTGAAATTTTTGATAGAAATGATATTTTTTATAAAAATCTTTCAAAAATTTCAAAACATAAAGGTGACTCTTAGGTTTTTCCAGCCTTCAGCTGGAATGGGAGGGGGCACAGGTCCCCAGTGTCCCCTTCCTACAGCTACGTCCTTGGGGGCCATCCAGATATTACCTTATTATGTTGGGGGGGGGGATGTGGTATGCTCTCTCCGTAAAAAGTTGCTAACGCTAGTGCATTTTTGATAACGTTGGAGGGGGTGTCTAAAAATCCGAAAAAATTGATAACGTAAAATATGGACAGCCCCTTGTCCTCCTACTACCACCCAAGTACCCTGAGTACCCCTTGGAAAAAATCAAATTGTTTAAAACGGGATTTTGCCAAAAAAAATTGCGTTTATTTTGTAAAAAAAATAAAAATAGCCATTTTTGAAAAAATATTTATTCTTTATTGAATAAATTGAAAAATGGATATTTTTCAAAAATTTCAAAATCAGGAAAACATCTATGTCCCCAAGGGGAAAAATTACAATTTTTTCATCATAGGATAAAGCTAGCTTACATCAACAATCTTCCTCAAAAACATATCACTCGAACAAGGTGCTTCGACTTCAATTCTATATTTATGCACATTTGTTATACATCCACTTGTAGCAAATTCTAACAATTCTTCTAATATGGGCATGAATATTATTAAAGTAATTTCTTCCGGTAGTTCAGGTATCTTTTGGTAGTTTATATCTAAAATATAGGGACTTTGCACCATGTGTGTCCATTCTTCTGCATGGATATTATAGTTGAGTTTGTGGACTGACATATAACGGTTTAAGATAAGGACAATGTCTTCTATGCCCAGATCTGTTCTGAGGTTGATTATTTTAAGGGGTTGTCCAGTAGCAGATAGAATTCTTTGTAGGAGTTCTAGGAGCTAAAATTCATAATCAAATGATGGAGGAAATTCGAAATTCTAAAAACGAGTTATGCCATTCGACTCAACTCGCCGAGACGAGTAGAATGAATACCATAACATGGGGTTTCCTATCCTGAGTCCATGGCCGAGTGGCTAAAATGATTTGCAGTTTAGCTAGGGTTTGAATCCCAGGCCGGCCGTACTGCCTGCTTTTTACTGAATGTTAACACCATGGAAGAGGGGATGGCGCAAAGATATAGACGAAATTTTTTTTGGCTTCCACGGAACTTTTTATTGAATCATGCAACGTGCACATTAAAACGAAAAGGAACGTTGATCCTTATATAGCTTTTTTATGTATCCTTGCGTAGTTGTATGGCGGGAGAATAAGGATTAGTACTAACTTGGCTTGGGCTTAGGCTTGGGCTTAGGTTTAAGCTTATGCTTATGCTTAGGCTTTTTTTAGAAAGTACTAACTAATTCTAATTTTCTCGCCATACGATCACGCAGGGATGAATGAAAAAATCTATATAAGGATCTACGTTTCTTTTCGTTTCAGTGTACACGTTGATTCAATCAAAAGTTCCGTGGTAGCCAAAAAAATTTTGATTATAAAAGCAGGTACAGAAAGAGCATATGTTTTTTAAATGATCTATTTTAGAATTTACCTCAAAACTAAAAATATTCAGAATAAAATTCTGG
>OZJO01001376.1:0-13147 GCA_900406225.1 Acrobeloides nanus
CTTCCTTCACCTTGTTTTCGCGAAAATAGCACTATTTTTAACGTGAAATAGTGCTATTTTCGCAAAAACAAGGTGAAAGAAGCATTTTCACGCGACGGGGGATGTGCGCAATCGATTTTTCATCCTATTTTTATCCCTAGAAAGTCATTTTTCAAAAAAAAATTTTTAGGAAAAAGGGCCCTAATTTGCACCCCCTTTAATAAAACATGGTGTTTCAGCGAATTAGCGAGATACGCTTACCCCATTCAAATTTAGGCTGTGTGTAATAAGGTATAGGTGGTTTTGGTTTTTCTTCATATTTATGCCGTTTATTTATCGGTGTTATATGAACTTCTTCTTGACTTTCAGAATAATATATTCTAGCCCGAATTGATGCTTCTTTTTCTAGGACCCATTGTTTAAGTTTTGGTTTTACGATGAGTAGAAAAATGATGGCGGTTATTATGCCAACAGAAAAGCTAATAAGTAAATCGATCCAAAGAGGCAAATTTTCTAGATCAAGGGCTAAAATTTTAAAAATCAACTTCGTACGAGTTTAGGCGGGTTGGCGTCATTTGTGCACGGACATTTGTGCATCTAACATTGGTGCTGCGTCATGTGCACACTGACGTTTGCGCATATACAGAGCGTTCATTTTGGTATGCAACATCAATGTTTTTAGTCGTTCTCGCACCCCCTCTAACGAATTTCTATGCGGTTTTTTTAAATTGTAGCTGAACAATGGCCGAATAAGTGTTGATAAAAATTTTCGAAATCCAAAGTCGATTTTCTTCACCTTAACAAAATAATAGAAATTTAATTTTTGTATGAAAATACAGAGCTTTAGTCCCTCTAACAAATGCAAAAAACCGTATATAAAAATTATTTAACAGTGCCGAGATATTTGACTTTGAAGTTGATAGTAAAAAAATGAGGCAAAAACAAAATGACACACCTGGGAATCGAACCCTCGACCTTCTGGCCGGTAGTCTAACGCGCTAACCACTACACCATGTGGTCGATTTTCTTCACCTTACCACTATACCAAGTGGTTAGCGCGTTAGACTAGCAGTAGAAGGTCGAGGGTTCGATTCCCGGGTGCGCTATTTTGTTTTTGCCTCATTTTGGACTATCAACTTCAAAGTCAAATATCTCGCCACTGTTAAGTAATTTTTATATACGGTTTTTTGCATGTGTTAGAGGGACTAAAGCTCTGTATTTTCATACAAAAATTAAATTTCTAGCATTTCGTTAAGGTGAAGAAAATCGACTTTGAAAACTTCAAAGTAATTTTTGGCAATGTTAGGATCAACGGATTTCGAAAATTTTTATCAACACTTATTCGGCCATTGTTCAGCTACAATTTAAAAAAGACTGCATAGAAATTCGTTAGAGGGGGTGCGAGAACGACTAAAAACATTGATGTTGCATACCAAAATGAATGCTCTGTACATTTGCGCAAGTAACATTTGCGCATGATACATTTGCGAGCGGACATTTCCGCATGGACATTTGCGCTGATACATTTTTTCGAAGGACTTTATGCAAATAACGCTTCGCAAATGTCAGTGCACAAATGACACCATCCCTTGTATGCTGATAAATAACCTTTTGAGGCATGAAAAACAACTGCAAACGTGATAAATCCAAAACATACAAAATAAAAAATTGGCAATGTTCGTAAGCCACATTTTAAAGGGTGTTTCTAAGAATCAAAGTTCAAATTTTTTTAATCTATCAAAAATGTTGACTATTACCCTCCGTAGAACAGCAAAATCGAGAACAATATATAAGATAACTGAAGTCAGTCCTGATAAGATTGGTGAAACTAACCATGAGATAACTAAAATTTTGGCTTATTCAAGATTTAAAATTCCAAGTTTTACATATTTCCAAAATTTTCCACCAGTGTATCCCTTTTGTTCCCCTCATAAGTGTAGAAAACCCTATAGTAGCACCAATAATACTATGACTACCAGCGACTGGAAGGCCGAATAATGTTGCTATGAATATGAATAAACTGGTACCTAAGAAGTCAATAAAAAGGTGTCCTCTTGATCAATAGCGGCTCATAATTGGTGGGGGGGGGGTCCACTTTTGCAAATTTTGATAAAAATAATTGCATTTTTATTCAAAAAATTGCATTTTAGAGCGAAATTTTGACAATTTTTTTTATAAAAATGGCATTTTTTAATAAAAAGGTAAAAAAGTGTGAAAATTCTTGTTAAAAAGATAAAAAATTTTGGTGAAAAATAAAATCTTAGGCAAAAACATAATGAAGATCATTAGGTAAATTGATTCATTTCTCTGGTATGGGGGTGGGGATCCACGAATCTTTTTTTGAAAACAAACTTCCTAATATTGCCAACTGGCCAAGTAAAAGTTCTTTAGGTGCTCCTTCAAAATCGGGAATATTGATTATTCCCTGTCGCAGAGTTTCTGTGATGTTGTATCCTAAAAGCTTATGTTAAAAATTCAATTTTTGCAAGATACCTACTAAAACAGCGCCAGTCACCTCAAAAATTGTAGCTAATAGATAAGCTTGCCAATATCTGAGAACTTTAGAGCCGATAGAAGTGCCCATGGTATTAGCAATATCATTGGCACCATTACTAAATCCTAGCGTGAATGCAAGAAAGAAAGCGACAAAAATTGTCCAATAAAAGTCATTCTAAAATAGGAGTTAGGCTTCTTTGGATATAGGTGTAGCCTGTCAAATATTCCACATGATGTCATCATTCCGGAACCTTCGAGAAGCTTCATAAAAATTGTAAGGTCTAGCGGAGCTCGACCTAGAGTTAGTGCTCACCGAAACCCCTGGGGGATGGTGGGTTTCTAATTAACAGGGAATTCTTTTTACCTATTTTTACTTTTTTGTGCAACTACACAAAAGTGGTGCACTGGCAGGGAATCGAACCCGGGCCGCCCGCGTGGCAGGCGAGTCTTCTATCATTTAACACAGTTGCACTACCCAGTACCCTGTAAAATTTTTTGTAGGTCATTGGTCCCCGGCACCGAAGGCGCGCGGGGGAGGGGTGGGTCATAAAAACAAAAATTTTGGACCGGGATCTGTGCAACTATGCCACTGAATCATCAATGCAAAGAATTATTCGACTCATTTTAGAAGAATCTTCAAACAAAATGAGAGAGCAGAAGAAAAACGTGGGTCTCCCGGCTAAAGTGCAACGCCGAGGCAAGCGAATGTGACTTCATCGGACCCGGGCTTCCAGATTGGTGAGTCCGGTATTCTACCACTAGACTATGAAGCCACTCTTTCATGAAATTAAAAAATTTTCATGTTTGTGGGAGGTTCCCCAGCTTATCCACGTATAATTACGGCACTGTGTGTAGCTAGGTTTATATTTCAGAAGAGATGGGGCCCATCCTATTTCGCGAGCAAGGGGATTAGGAGTGGAAAACAGAGTAAAAGGGCTAGCCTGCTAAAGGCAAGTGTCTAGTCCTTCCTTGATTTTTTCTCATCCTTATTGGCATACATGGGCAAGGGGGGAGGAGGGTACTGTACCCCCTCCTAATTCGTCGTATCGGGGGGAAAATTAATGGACCAATTCGTATTTTGACGGCGAATACGTCCAAAACATATATACGAATTCGTATTTGACTACGATTTCGTATTTCCAATTCGTAGGGTCCAAAAAAATTCGTATTTCGACTTTTTCGCCTGTCGACGTTTTTTTGGTCGACAGTAACCTTTGGGATCAATTCGTATTTTGGGGCCCAGTACTCCCCTGTTTGCTCATGTATGCTTATTGGCCATACATTAATGCAAATCTCCTCTCCCCCAAATTAATATTTACTTGAAACTCTGATAAAATTTTTGGAGGTATTGTTGTAGTGGATAATAATTCTATAGATGTGCTAGGAAAATTCATTATTCCTTCATAAATTATGTGGGAAATAAAGATTACTCATGTAACATTAATCCAAAAGTATTTAAAAGTAGTGAAAATAAAATGTAAAAATAAGAAATTCAATAATAGATCGTTTTCCGATAATGACCTGAAACCGGTCGGCGCAATTTTGTGAATACAACAAAACAGTGCACATTTGGAAGTGCAATCGACATCGATTTGTTTATTACTCATCTCTGTTTTCATCTTGAATCTAATATATAATCGACCCTCAATAACAGGCATCACTGGGGATCGACCCCAGAATGGCCGCTTATGTGATTTTTGTGACTTCTCGCTTAAATACACAGGCCTTCCTTGAATCAGGGAAGCGTTATATCGCTTCGAAAATGTCAACTTCAGATTGTGTTTTTACCCCTAAAAGGGTCATTTAAAGAAAAAATGTTTGAAAATTTTTTCATGTGGGTGCCTCCCCCCTCTATTGTGTAATAGCTTCAAAAATGTTCCAAAACTTTTGAGCAAAGGGGGAACATTATGTTTTTCGGGCCTTCAACTCGGAAAGATTCTAATTCAAAATTTAGAAACCCAAAGTTAAGCTTAGGCTAACATTGTAAGCTCTAAGCCTTAAGTTAAGCCTTAGGCTTAGCTCAGATTTTCAGCTTTCAAGGCGTCTCAAATATAGATGAAGGCCCTGTTCCTAATTTGAACCGTACTGATCAGTACGGATCTGTCACGTATCAATACGGATCAGTACGGTTCAAATTAGGAACAGGGCCGAATAGGGAGTCGTGAACCTCCTCGCGGTGCGGGGGGGGGGTCTAAAGGAAAGCCTTTCGGAGCCCTCGCGGCGCAGGGGGATCGTAATTACGACCCCCTATTCAAGTATGGTCTCAAATATTTCGGAATCATGCTTTTCATCCGCGAAAACCCCTTAGAACAAATTTTTGCCCAATTTTATCGCGTTTTTTGGGTGTTTCCTCTATTTGTAAACTTTTATTTAAAATATCTAATAAAAAATTGAGCAGTAAAGGGCGAGTTTAACCGTGGACTTCTTGAATCTTTTCTTTTGTGTCGACGAAAAGCTCATGCACCTCATAATGTCTTCCATGTCGGTGTTCTTTGAATCGAGCTATATCTTTTCTTGAAATGATACCACGGAGCTAAAAAATGGTAGCATTTTTTGTGATTTTTACAATATTTTTTACTTTATTTTGCTCATCGACAACACATAAATGTCGGAGTCCTAGACCACGGAAAATTTTGAATATTTGCTCAAGAGAAGAACTCAACATGATACGATATGGTGCATGGTGGATATGTGGCATTAGATCTAGCCAATAGTTATCCTTTTCGACGTTCATGGCCAATGTGGCAATGCGGAGTTTGAAGCTAAATTTGAAGTTGGCTTCTTCTAAGGGGATAGTGCGCCGAATTTTATGCAACTTTAGTTCTGGGCTCCCGACCCGGCGACCTCTACCCTTGGCGCTATGGCTCCTAGAGGTTGATGGAAACGGCCATTTTTCGACCAAACTTGGATGGGCCCTAAGTCGGTAAGTTTGTTAGCTTTCGAGAAACGATCTTTTGCATTTTGTAGCTGGGAATTGGGGCTTCATTTTATCCAAGTTGGAAAATACGAGAGCCCCAAATCAACGGGACTCTCATATTTTCCAACTTTAGGTCTATTTTTTGATTTTAGAAATAATAATTTTTTTATTTCCTTACTTTACTTGTTCATCTTTTTCTCGAAAATCTCTTATATCGACAGATTGATAGTGCGGAACACGATATTTCCCTGCAATATCTCTTGTAAAGTTCTAAAATTTTTATTAAAAATTAAACTCAAATTTTCTCTTACATAATTCTTCAACAATGTAATTAGTTGTGCTCTAGTAACAATTCCTTGTAAGTAACCATAATCTGGGTATCCAGTATCTTTTATCTTTGGTCCTATTCTATCGACAACTGGAAAGGCATGATGCCTAGTCATACTTAATATGGTTAATATTCTACCAACATCTTCATTAGGCCGGAGGGCAATAACATCTTTTCGCATGACTTGAGGAGCTAGGATGTTACGAGCAAGTTTTGGGGGCTCCCAGCCAAGGAGAGAAATTTCATCGAGTTCTATATAGGTGTCGTAGAGGCCCTAGAATGATTATTAGTGAACAGAAAAGGTTGTCTCCACTCTATAATTGAAAGAGTCGTAAACTGGATTCTTCTATATGCATTTATCCCCCCTCCCTAATTAAGTGATGGATCTTTCCTCTGTCTCACGCAGAGATTGAAATTGGGCCTTCTCTTGGCCCCCTGCTCAGTCCCGTCCCCACGCTATGGTGGCTAGGAAGCATTCAAAACCCAATGGGTCTAGGTTCTTTAGGCCCCAAAATTCTCGGGGTTTAACCTTTTTTGGGTTATTGAGACGAAAACCCTGATTCATCAGGTTTTCATGAATCAGGGGTTTTGTTTCAATAGCCCAAAAAAGGTTATGCCCCCAAGAATTTTGGAGCTTAAGGAACCTAGACCCATTGGGCCTAAGGGCTTTGGACGCTTCCTGGCTACCATAGCCCTGAGTGGGACGGGACTGAGCGGGCTTTGGGGGCCAAGAGAAGGACCAATTTCGATCTTTGCGTAATCGCAGAGATCTTTCCCAAAATGAATTCCCAAACACAAGATACTAATTAGTGACTTTATGGAAGCCCTATTTCCAGTTCCCAATGGGGTCGAGACTTTCGGAGCCTCGGCATTTTTCGGTCTCTGGTAACAAGCCACCTACATAGACCAAAATTGTCTCTCATACCTCATTGAATAAATCTCCAACCCATTTATTTACAATCAACATCAATAACAGTGGTAATCCGAATGTCATATCCATCGTAGCCTCCACTATAATAATCGTCAAACTCACAACCATCCTCACAACTCCTCCTAATTGAGATGCAGCGCCAACTAGAGCATATTTTCCTGCGGTTCTGCCGGCCTGAAATTTGTGTTTTTGCAAAATGTTAAAAATATAGGCTAAAAAATACAATTTTTGGGAACCATCTAGTGACATAGATGCCAACAAATCTTCCCCATCCAGCACCAGTAAATAATAGAGGTATAAAGATTCCTGAAGGTACTGCTAAGCCGAATGTCCACATCGTTAAAAGGAGATATTCGATAGAGAAAATTAAAACAGGGAGAGGGTCAAATGAGTCTAAAAATGATTTATGAGCTTTCCAGTAAAAAGAGAAGTCGCCCATTGTGATGTGGCAACCATCTCACTTTACATTCAAATAGTATAGTATAGTCTGTTTCCGCATCAAATAAAAAAAGTCCGCTGTCGATGGGCAAGTGGTCCAAGGCGCTGACCGTCCGATCTGACAAGTTAAGCAATCTTGGGCCCGCTGGTTCGATGTCCACTAGAGTAAAACTTTTGATTTTCAAAACATTTTACAAACAAAAAAATTTTTAGTATATTGGTTATAAAATTTTTTTTAAATCAAAAATTTAACTCTAGAGGAAATCGAACCAACGGGCCCAACGTTGTTTAACTTGCCAGATCGGGCTGTCAATTATAGATTTATTATAATTTACAATCATTTGGCTGGCAGTATAACTATTCGTATAAATATTTTCCGTACGGACTTTTCTTACAGGTACTTTTCGTATAAATACCTTTCGTACGGTACTTTTCGTACGTTACTTTTCGCACAATACTTTTCGTACAGTACTTTTCGTATAACACACTTTTCGTACAAATATTTTTCGTACGAACTTTTCGTACGAAAGTCACCGGCCCCCAAAATTCCCCTCTGGCCCCGGCCCTCGGAGGCCTTCGGGGGCTAGTCCCGGGGTCTAGGCCCCTTTTTCGACCCCTGGTACGGAGTACCTGTACGAAAAGTCCGTACGAAAAGTACCTGTACGAAAAGTTCGTACGAAAAGTACCCGTACGAAAAGTTCGTACGAACCACAATTGTACGAAAAGTTATACTGCCATTTGGCTATGCCCATAGAATTTGACCATTTCTTGAAATGTGGTAAACGTTAGCTTTTCATTTTTTTAATCAATAGTAATGCCTCTTAGTTTTGGTTTATGAATAATTTGAGGATTTGGTGAGATGGACTCAAGCATAGCCGAACAAGGGCGGTACTGTAGCACTTGGGCATTGACAGCGGACTTTTTTATTTGTTACGGAAACGGACTATAGAGGGTCAATCTACAGAAAAAAAATTGTTTTATGGATTTAAAAAAGTTATCAAAGAGACCCCTATAAACTTAATCGTAGAATTTGTGTATTTCATTTTTTGTCTAAAAAAATAAAATTAGTACCTTCTGGATTATGAAAAAGTAATTTGACTCCTTCACCAGGACTCTCTAAAAATAAGCTTCCAATGGGGGTATACTGTCCTTCATCGCACCATAGCTAATTTTTTGATATTTTAATTTTTTCAAAATTTTCGTACCTGTGAAACTTCAGTAGCATTTATTCCCGGACCTATTGACCTGCAATCATTACACCAAAGAATGGTATAAAATGCTGTTAAAGCAGAACCCATGGCTACCAGAACTGCCTCACAAAATTTTTGATATTTTTCTTTGATAAAACTAAAAAATTTTTATAAAAATAAAATTTTTTTAAATATTACGCTTTACGAAATTTAGCAATTTCTACATTTAGAAAATTAAAAAGTGCTCCTGAAAGTCCACCAATAACGCCCATGACAAGAAAAATTGGTATTTCCCAGAAGTCGTATTCACTTGTCTAAAA
Organism: Acrobeloides nanus; assembly: GCA_900406225.1. Lineage (NCBI taxonomy): Eukaryota > Metazoa > Nematoda > Chromadorea > Rhabditida > Cephalobidae > Acrobeloides > Acrobeloides nanus. Next base: position 8,600 of record OZJO01001376.1, read on the forward strand.
AATGCTTCAGAATTTTTTTAAGGTCCGGGAGAGGTGAAAATTTTCAATCGATTTTGAATGATGCAAAAGAAATCGCTCTGAGCGGGATCGAACTCGCTCCTTTAGTACAGCCAACTGGCTTCCTAACCACTTGACTATGGGTTAGGAAAGATTTAAATTGGAATCTATCCAATAAACTATAAAATGAAAAATAGCCAAAAAAATTTTTATTAAAAATATCATTTTTACGTCAAAAAGGCCGAAATCCACCAAGCCACCCGCTGATAATTTTCCTGGATCGCCATGCCATATACTTATTCCAAGTTTTAGGGTCAAAGTCGAAACCATAGCAGCTACTGCCTAAAATATGCACATTTTTGAATTTTTATGTTTTTAAAAAAAATTTTGCCTTACCATTCTCCACGTCGAATTTTGACTTAAATGACTAGCACCTTCTTCCAATGCAAATAGTACACCGCCAACTGGAGCACCGAAAGCAGCGGCGACTCCGGCCGCAGCACCGGCAGCAACAAAATCTCGTCTTTCTTTATCGTTGCGAAAGTATCCAAAAATTCCCAAATCGATGCCAAGTGCACCGCAACGACCTTGTGAAATTCCTGCAGCAACAACAGCACCTGAGTGGATCATAGGGCCTTCCTAAGATGGTGTAATTAGTAATGTTTCTAGAGCTAAGTTGGCCGAAACTTGAAAAAATGTAGAAAACTATGTTTGCTACATTTTGATGACAATAATGTGGTCCGATTCCATGAACGACCGTATCTGTCAGCGGCTATCGCCAGCTGCAGGTAGCAGCTTGCCGCTCGACTTGTTTCTGTGGTTGGACCTGTAACCAGTGCCGTAGCTAGGAGTGGGACACAAGCAAAACCCGAAAAAATTTTTCTAATAGTCCCCCCTTATGTTTTAGTCCAAATTTTTTGAAAAAAGTTTTTTCATCAAAATTTCGTATTTTTACACTAAAGAATGCCATTTTTCATCAAAAATCGTCAAATTTTCTCTGTTTTTGTTCAAAAATGCAATTTTTTAAACTTTATTCATGAAAAGTTGTGCCCCCTCTAAACCTGAAAAAGAGCCGTACCCCCCCCCGAACCCGAATCCTAGCTACAGTCCTGCCTGTAATCCTTACTTTTCCTGCAGATAATCCTCCACCGACCGAACAGGCCACTCCAGCCGCCTTTGCCAATAAGGTTTTCAATTTGACAATATCTGGTATTTTGATCCCATTCAAGTAACACTTTATCTGTGGTATCCCCGAACCAGCTGCTACTCNACCGAACAGGCCACTCCAGCCGCCTTTGCCAATAAGGTTTTCAATTTGACAATATCTGGTATTTTGATCCCATTCAAATAACACTTTATCTGTGGTATCCCCGAACCAGCTGCTACTCTTGACACAAAAATCACCAAACAACAAGCTATGCCAACAAATGTACAATTAAATAATATCCATGCAAATAAAACCCATAGTTTGCACACGTCCTGGGAATCTCGACCGCAGTGTTTTAGTACTAAAAATTTGTTTTATATCGTCTGGGGGCAGTAGAGTAGGGAATATAGAGTATGTACTCCCTCCCTTCCTACATGGGTCACACTCCCTATGGTTTGGCAGGCTGGAGGTCGGACAAAAAAATCTTCTTCCACCTCTATATTTTTCCTTAAGCTATTTTAAATTCAACTTACAAGCTTTTATTATAACGTCAAATTTTAATTTAGTAGCATAATTTACGCCAATATCAATTAAAGTGGCTGTTATTGCAGTCCCAATACCCGCTAGTATACAAACTATCCATTGATTTATAGATTCACGAAATAGTGCTGACTATAAATTTTTGAAAATCAAGAATTGAAAGGGCCTATAGGCTAAAGGGATTCAGGGGTGAGGGAATGGGGGGGGGGGCAAAAAGAATCACCCGTCATGCTCCTCCTCTGGCAACCCCTTGTTTTGTCGCTGGAAACGGCCTCTGATAGCTGGGGGTCCCTGGGGTTATAATGTGAAAAACCTAATTATTATAAAACGTTTATTCCTTATAACATAGTACAATTAATCTCGGATTACCGAGGGGCCCCGTATGTGGCTTTAGAGCCTCTTTTATATCCAACTCCTTAGGTAACAGGGGTGACATTATGGGATGACATAACTGACACCTAGATTGCACTCCGGTGACAAGCGTGCCACTCAGATGACAAGCGTGCCACTCTGATGACAAGCGTGCCAATCAGATGACAAGAGTGACCGAATCTGTCAACTTTGTCACCTTAGTCGATTATTTGTCTTGTTTGGTGTGACCCATACCCTTGTTCATATGTATCTACTTTCATGCGTGCTTGTTTCTTTCTGCGCGCTTTTATCACTATACCAATCCTCTCATTCCTATAGCCACGGCCTGTTATTGAACCCCATTAGTTCACCAACGGGCTATTTTTCGACTTTATCTCCTGGCGCATCTCTTTTCATGACATATCATTGTTGACAAATGACGTGTTATTATTCCCTTTTCTTATGCTAGCTCAAATCATGACCAAAGTTCATTTTTAATCATTTACCCTCCTTTACTTTTTTTAGTAATCAAATAAACAGCATTACTAAAAGTAGTAACGTTACTACCGTTTATATGTGGAGGGAGGGACATGATTCCCCCCCCATTTCGCCGCATTCGCGAAAAAATTAAGTACCCAATTTGCATTTTTTCGAGCGAAGCGCGAAAAATTTGAAATTTTTATGTGAAAATGAGAAATTGTGTAAAAAATGAGTCATTAAAAGTGCATAATTCGCCAAAAATAATATTCAAATCACGAAAATCGCCAAAAAATTCGCATTTTTATATACCAATCTCGCAAAATTCGATTTTTTATAGACCCAATCCCGAAAAATGCGAATGGGTAATAGAATAATTCGCATTTTTGGTCGCTTGTCCCATCGCTTGCCCACGTATGACTTGGATGGTAAAGTTGCATTCGATAACAACGCGGAATTTCTCATACATAACTCAGCCCTCGAAAGCAGTGATGCTTCGATTAATCAAAAATCCGTTATTTGATTCGATTCGCATCAAATTTTTTCTCTCCCCCCCCCGAATTGGGAGGATAAGCAACACCAGGTGAGTATTCTCTATAGATAAAGATTAAATTTCCTCACCCTATATTCTGTGGTCGTTTCTTCATCTCGATATAAATCATTTTCTATAGGATCAAAATCTAAACTTTCATATTTATCAGATAGGAAGAATTCATCTTTGGTTGGTAATAGTGGAGATGGAGCTTCTCTTCTTTTGTACAATTTCTTTAACCTTTTCTTATTCTCCCGGTTTAATCTACTATCAGTTTTGGCAGTATTTTGATTGTCAAGATTGAAGTATCTTGTATCCGCAACACTAAAATTTAAAAAAATTTATCCAATCTTCCCGCCACACTTTTAAACTAACCTATTCCGAAAGATAGTCCTCACAGTCATCCTTCTTATATAGTCATCGTCTACATCAATTTGCGTATCTGCTTTACCTTCTTGATACAACTGCCTTGGGCTCAATGCTATAGAGGCTCTTTTACCGTTGCCCATAGAAGCAGAACTTCGTTGCCTGAGACCATTCACTTGAACTCGTGGTAGATCAACTTTTGTAATTTCAACCTTATCATCATTGTCGTTGTAATAATAGTCTCCTAAGTCAATCACAGTTTCTTTAGGAGCTTCATTTGCATCTCTATCCTCTTCATCTATCACGTCCATGCTGTCGGAAAATCGAACTATTGAGCGTCTAGGTTGGTTTAGCCTAAATAATGTTGTTATAGAATAAAAATTTATAAATGGGTATATTTTTAAGGGGTGCGCATACAGGGTGTCTCAAAATAAAGGGAACACCTGGAAATTTTTATTTTTACGCATGATTTTCTTCTTTTTTAAAGCGTCTCTTATCTCTTTTTAGTTAAAAAATGAAGGAATTAAGACCTGTTATTATTAGAATGCATCAAAGAAGTATTCCGAAACGAGAAATTTCAAGACTACTGGATATTCCGTTGACGACAGTCTTTTTGGTGGATTGGATTGGCTCGTGGGAAATTAAAACTACAAGACTCCGGCTCCAAGACCACTCAAAGTCAGAGATAGAAATTAGGACCCCTCTTGGGCACTTAAGGCCTATATTTTTAAGGGATGCGCAGCATGACCTCTTGGGGATGGGACTTTGGGTCCTCTTAGGCTAGGCCAACACGGGGAACAAGGCCCTCGACTACATATTCCTATATGGGGCCCAAACCTCAGCCCTCTGAAGCTTGGGGGGAGGGATCCAGGCCTTTATTGAGAGTCGGGCCTAAGAGCAGATGCCAGTTGGTGGCATAAATCTATGTCACCAACTGGCAGAGATTTTATGTCATCAACTGACATCTGCCCGGGCCTAATGGGTCCAGTCAGTAGCGTATCTAGGATCAAATTTGGGGACGGGGGGCGAGAGTGGAATCTAATTTTAAAAATTTTGCAAAAATATAAGGGGGGACCATTAAAAAAAATTTTTCATTTTTCTAATTTCGGGGGGGGGGGGTTCGGCCGCCCCCCTGGAT
>OZJO01001376.1:13247-31155 GCA_900406225.1 Acrobeloides nanus
TAAGGGATGCGCAGCATGACCTCTTGGGGATGGGACTTTGGGTCCTCTTAGGCTAGGCCAACACGGGGAACAAGGCCATCGACTACATATTCCTATATGGGGCCCAAACCTCAGCCCTCTGAAGCTTGGGGGGAGGGATCCAGGCCTTCATTGAGAGTCGGGCCTAAGAGCAGATGCCAGTTGGTGGCATAAATCTATGTCACCAACTGGCAGAGATTTTATGTCACCAACTGACATCTGCCCGGGCCTAATGGGTCCAGTCAGTAGCGTATCTAGGATCAAATTTGGGGACGGGGGGGGCGAGAGTGGAATCTAATTTTAAAAATTTTGCAAAAACATAATGGGGGACCATTAAAAAAAATTTTTCATTTTTCTAATTTCGGGGGAGGGGGGTTCGGCCACCCCCCTGGATACGCTATTGTGTCAAGTTCCCACAGATGCCGAGGGGTCGAAGCTTTGGAGGCCTCCGCATTTTTCAGTCACTGCTCAACACTAAAAACCTGGCCTTGTGGCAATGGATTCATCCAGAATCTGAAAAATGTTAAAATTTTTACCTGACTTGAATCTGCTCCAAAGATTTTTCTTCGTCGAGCTCGTCGTCTTCTAATGAAGGTATGGAAGGCATATTGTTTTTGGAAAAACGACACCTAAAAACTAATAAAAAGTTTATGGGCTATGATAACATGATTTTCTGTTCTTGGTCTGTGCTTTACCGGCTTCCATTTACATGAAATGCAGGTGAAAAAATTTAATAGACTTTTTTGAAGAAGCAACACCATTTTTACGACTTGTATAATAAAGGACTTGCAATTTTTTGAGCAAAAAATGATGTGATTATAAAATATTGATTTTTTAAAATTTTGCTTGAAATTTTTTTCTTATTATTTCTTATCATAAAGTTGCTTCTTATTTGTCCAGTTGCGTAGCCACAGGGGGTTGGAGCCAGAGAGTAAAGGAAACAGACAATCTCGTACGTTCTAAGTAGACAACGTCTGTTCTAAACAGACAAAAGCCGGAATAAAAATCTATGAAAATCAAGCATTTAGATGTGAATTGGCTTGTTTCTTACGACTTTATGATCTTTGATGATGTCTGTTCTAAACAGATACTTGTCAGATTTTTATTCCGGCTTCTAAACAGACAACTGTCTGTTTAGAGCAGACAAGTGTCTGTTTAGAACAGACATCAACAAAAATCATAAAATCGTAAGAAACCAGTCAATTAGATGTGAATTAGCTTGTTTCTTACGATTGTATGATTTTTGCTGATGTCTGTTCTAAACAGACAGTTGTCTGTTTAGAAGCCGGAATAAAAATCTGACAAGTATCTGTTTAGAACAGACATCATCAAAGATCATAAAATCGTAAGAAACAAGCCAATTCACATCTAAATGCTTGATTTTCATAGATTTTTATTCCGGCTTTTGTCTGTTTAGAACAGACGTTGTCTACTTAGAACGAATTTTTTTTAATGGTCCCCCCTTATGTTTTTGCAAAATTTTTAAAATTAGATTCCACTCTCGCCCCCGTCTCCAAATTTGATCCTAGATATGCTACTGACTGGACCCATTAGGCCCGGGTAGATGTCATCAAAGATCATAAAATCGTAAGAAACAAGTCAATTCACATATAACATGCTTGATTTCAATAGATTTTTATTCCAGCTTTTGTCTGTTTAGAACGTACGAGATTGTCTGTTTCCTTTACTCTCTGGTTGGAGCAAGTGCCCCCGTTCTTGAAAAAATTACAAAATTTTCCTAAGGGCCCCCTTTTATGTTATTTCCGATTTTGAAAAAATGACAATTTTTTCACTAAAAAATGATATTTTTTCACCAAAAATCGTCATAAATGGCTATTTTTGCCCTCAAAAATGCACATATTTTTGCCAAAAAATTTCATCAAATTTGGAATTGGCTGATTTTTTGTACTCAGGGGATTTTTCGGCATGGGGAACTTGAATATGAAGGAATTTTTTTATTTTGACCACTGGAAAGTATCCCTACGAGCAGGGTATTCAAAAAACTTACCAAAGTGGTAAGTTTAGTCTTACTTAAGGTGAAGTGAGACTTATTTTTTCATTTTAAATTTTTATTTCTTGTTCAGTGCATAGAAAAACTATAGGAAGGTCGAAAATTTTGTAAAAAATCGACTTCTATAGGCAAATATAAACATTTTTTAAAAGGTCTAATATTTGAAAGCCCAATTTTTTGAAAAGTCTGGATATTGACACGAAATTATGGCTTATCCTCTAAAAGACTGATTCCATCGTATTCAGCATACACTTTTACCTAATACTGAAAAATTTTTTTGTCGAAAACGGATTTCTGTATCGAGATTTAGTCGAATGAAGATTGGTGAGATACTTTCCGAACAACCCATTTTAAATTTGATCAGAACATGACATTTAATTATTATTATTTATATAATTATTACGGCTATAAAAAATTTATTACTTAAAAATTCAAATGTTATAGAAATGATAATATCTAACTATTAGCCTACAATCGTAAATTATTGACTTCCAATATCAACAACCGGCAAACTCAAAGTCGTAAAAGTAAAAACACTCCACAGCCAAATCTCTTTATTGGATTGAAATTGATTTTTACTGTTCAAACAGCGGAGACCATTATGAGCTAAAAGCTGATAAGGGCATTTTTTGGGATGTCGGAAGGAAAACTTCAAAAGATCATTAGAAGGCTGCCGACACCGCCAAAAAATCAACTGTGTTTTATTGTTCGGGTAGACAGGGTTGTTCAGAAAGTTTTTTTCAAAGTGCTCATAGTGCTATTTTTTTAGAAGGTTAGCAATCAATTTTAAAATAATGTACTAATTCATTAGGAATTACTAACATAAGATCTTTATAGAAAACATTGGTGTGGTACAACTTTATAGTATATCCGAAAAAATTACATAGTGCCTATTAGTGCCCATAAGGTGTATCGTAGTATACTATACTACGATACCTTATGGGCACGAATAGGCACTATATTGCTTATAGGCACTAAAGGCAATAATGGGCACTAGATGGGTACTATGGGCACTATAGGTACTAATGGACACTTATGAGTACTAGATGGGCACGTATAGGCACTATATGATTTTGTCGGATGTACTATAAAGTTGTACCACACTAATGTTTTCTATAAAGATCTTATGTTAGTCATTTCTAATGAATCAGTAGATTATTTTCAAATTGATTACTATCATAGGTCGGCAAGGGGGAGTCTCTCCCTGACTCACGCACGGGGGACCACCGTATGAACCGAACATGAGGTGGTCCATAAAAATTAGGTGTCAGAAGACTATTTGAAGCTTAAAAAAGGTCCTTGTTTAAATTCTTAGCCGAATTTAATGAGGTGGTGGGGGACTATCGAATCGGGGGTCCCCTCCCCCACCTTACCGACCTATGATTGCTATATACTAACCTTTTAAAAAATAGCACTATGGGCTGTTTGGAAAAACTTTTCGAACAACCCTGTAGCTATAAATCAAAATACGCATATAAAACACATTTTTATTACGTAAAAACATTTAAAAATTAGATAAGATAATTGCATTGCTTTGAGAAATGTTTGAGTGCAAACCGATTAGTGGTTAGATTATTGGTGCATTTGTAAAATTCCGGCTCCAATTCCGCAGCCTACACCCTTAGGTCCAAATTCTTTGGCATAGCATTCTAAAATTTACAAGGAAATGACGTTTGAATTTTTCAAAAAGTCCTATATATTCTGAAAGAGCATACCTGATAACCCTTTAGGAATAACCATACGTAGGCAAGGGTGTGTGCCACACCCTCCCCCCTTCTTCTTAAAAGACCAGAATTACCGAAAAAAAGTATAAGGTAGTAGTACCCTTATGTTCTTGGACCACTTCTTATTTTGCCCGATCCACTTATTAAGAAGTATGAATCTTAGCCCATAGGATACTTCTTAAAAAGTGTATTTTAGACTTCAGTTAGATTTTTAACATAATTTTTGTTATCAAATATCGAAATTTTGAAAAAAATCATAATTTTTATTTTGACCACTTCTTATTTTTGGTCAGCCAAACCTGAAGCCACACACCCCTTTGCCCATGTATGAGAATAACAAAATTATTGCTATAACTCTAATCCTGAGGAGATAAAAAATATACATTACTATATAGGAAAAAATGATCCCTTCAATCTAAAAAGCAGGATGGCTAAGTTGATTGGTTGCAGGCCAACGACAAAACGGCCCTGAGTTCGACTCCCTTTACCGTCCAAAAGTTTTTTGCCATTTCTTAAAAATTGTTTATTTTCTCAGGATTGTCTTATAGCAGTTAATGTTGTTATTCCTAAAGAGTTATCACTTATACTGATATCACTGATAACCCTTTAGGAATAACAAAATTAGCTGCTATAACACAATCTTGNTGATATACCTGATAACCCTTTAGGAATAACAAAATTAGCTGCTATAACACAATCTTGAGAAAATAAACAATTTTTAAGAAATGGCAAAAAAAAACTTTTGGACGGTAAGGGGAGTCGAACTCAAGGCCGTTTAGTCATTGGCCTGCAACCAATCCACTGAGCCATCGTGCTTTTTTGATTGAAGAGATCATTTTTTCCTATATAGTAATGTATATTTTTTATCTCCTCAGGATAAGAGTTATAGCAACTAATTTTGTCATTTCTAAAGAGTTATCAGGTATGCTCTTTCAGCATATATAGGACTTTTTGAACAATTCAAACATCACTTCGTACACGTCCCTTGTTAGTCAATTTGTTTGGTTTTTTTGTTCTTATGAAATTATTTTCAGAGTGCTTTTCTTTATTTACACTTACTAGAGCAAAAAATTTCATGTTCACGTTCCGAATATTTTCCTGGTTCCAGCGATTTGCCGCACATTGAACAACGGAAACACAACTTATGCCAAACCTATTAATTTTACAGAGTGGGTAAAAAAAGTGGATTTTTGTGATTTTTTGGGACCCGAAAATGTATTGTTCTAAAAATGAGCTCTCTGGGAGTAATTTTATGCAGAAAATCGATTGCGCATATCCCCGAACCCGAAAATACTTTCCTGGTCCTGATTCAGGAAAAAATTGGGTTTTTGAAGAGGAAATTGTCGTTTTTCACATTTTCAAAAATCCAAATTTTTTCTCTGAATCAGTTCCAGAGAAGCATTTTCAGGGTTCGGGAATTCACGCAATTGATTTCTCGCATAAAATTACCCTCAAAAACATAAAATTACTCTTAGGGGTCGTTCACATATCACGTGATCAGGTTGAGAGGGAGGGGTATGTGAAATGATCATGGTGGGGGGGAGGGGCCAGGCCATTAATCACGTGATCAGGCACGTAGTGAGGGGTAATCCCCTCCCTCCACGAAATCGAAAAAGATGAACATTTTTCCTAATGGTCCCCCTTATGTTTTTGAACAGAATTTGTGAATAATTTATAATAAAAATTGCCAAAGTAGAAAAAAATTGATCAAGTTAAAAAATTGGCCAAAATCGAAAAAATTTGCCAAATCGAAAAATTGACCAAAATCAGAAAAAATTCCATTTTTACATCAAAAATGCCTATTTTTTAAAAGAAAAAAAAGTTGATCACGGTGGGGGAAGGGGGGGGGGTAAGTCCATGATCATGTTTGATCACGGAGAGGGTGGGGGGGGGTCTAAAAATGTTAAAAATTTGATCATGTGATATTTGAATGATCCCTTAGAAAAATAAATTTTTGGGTCCCAAAAAATCATAAAAATCCACTTTTTTTGGCCCACCTTGTATATTTTTAAAATTAACAAAAAAATGGTTACTTGTCCCGCAGCAGTCATTTTCTCAGCCTCATAAACCTTTTTATTGCACCGATTGCAATCATTTGGTTTTTGCAAATTTGTAGCAAAAATAATTTTCGCGTTAACTGGTGAAATTTTATTTTTCTTTTCCTAAAATGTTTTTCAACACACACAACTTGAAAAATTCACTTTTTTATTTTCTTTTCGGTACTCAAAATTCTGGCAGACATTAGGTGCACATTTAGGAGGGTTGTCATATTTCTTTATCGAATAAGCGGCTGGCTGATACGCGCGTTCGATTTCTTCTGATGTGTTTAACCGATTTGTTCCGAGAACGCCAAATTTTGATTTATGTACCCGTTCATCGTAGCAAAAATTACAAAAAATCTAAAAAAAATTTCTGGTTTTACATAATTTTCCGTTTTTGAAAAATTAAACAAGTACCTTTCCATCATGCGCCTTGAAAGAGTTTGCATCAAGAAGGCGATGACAAGATGGGTTTGCTAAAAGTTAGCTGTTAATAGAAGGTATCCCAAAAACAAAAATTCAATTTCTGCGCTATTTTTTCAAAAATGTTCAAGTTTTTAATTTTCATGAAAATAAGCCTACTTGGGGGTTCTAGGCAAGAAATTGATTGCGCGCATTCCCGAGGCTTGCTTCCCTGCCTCTGATTCAAGATCTTTGTACTGAAGCGAAAATAAAATTTATTAGTTTTTGTATGAAAATACTCGTTTCTGGGTTTTTCGATGCGGGAAATCGATTACGCGTATTCCCGAAGCTTGAAAATACTTCCTTGATGCGTTCTCCGCATCGAAAAACCCAGAAACGAGTATTTTAACATAAAAACTAGAAAGCTGATTTTTTTTATGAAAATGGCATTTTGTGAAATTGAAAAAAAATGAACGTTTTTGTTGAAAAAATTCGAAATTTTGGTGAATAAAAATAAAATTTAGGGCAAAAACATAAGGGGGATCATAAGTTAAATTTATTTATTTCTCTGATTTTGGGGTCCACGGGCCCTGCGGATCACCCCGGAGGGGGTGTAATTTTTAACTTCGAATTGCGGGGACAGAGGCTTAGGAAAAAGGCTGGGGTGGGCATTTCTCCAAAAAAGTTGTTGTTCTTAAAAACATAAGGGGGTTCCTTATGATCATACATACCCTGAAAAATTTTCGCTTCAATAAACCCATCCCATACCCTGAATCAGGAAAGCATTTTCAGGGTTAAAGAAGCGTAAGGGGGACTAAAGTAAGTTTTGAAAATTTTGGGGACCCAACCCAACACCAGACTCCCCCCTCCACCCATGTTTGTTCACCTTTGGGGAGGGGGTACCTGCTCCTTCACTACATCTTTGCCCCCACCCCACCCATAGCGTAGCCACTTTTCCCCCAGAGCGAAACTGGAAAAATATTTTACTCACAGCCATAGCTGTACAAGGAGGGGGGTACTGGCGCCCTAAATACGACATTGTCTCAAACATAGGTCGGCAAGGTGGGAGGGGGGGACCCCCGATGAGGTAGTCCTCCACCAAAAAAACGACCTTTTTTTGATAAAATATTTAATTTTCATGCCTTATCGACCACTTTGTACGAAGTGGGAAACTTTTTATAATAAACATTTCTTAAACCAACCCCAAATACGAAGTGGGTATTATAAATTTTCGGCAAAAAGACGAAGTAGGGGGGGGGGTACAGTACCTCCCCCCTTTGTTCAGCTATGCTCACAGCTACTTGTAGTTTTTTAATTTTTGGGACCATCTCGGTAATTTTTGAAACCTAGACCCTTAATCATGTATGCCCTCATTTTTATACCTATCTTTATGGTCTAATATGAAGCAAGAGAATAAAATTTTTAAATGAATAACTTACAACACTGAAAGCATTGTTTATGATATAGCTGGCCTAATGCATTGATTTGCTCAGCATGAAAAACCGAAATATGACAGCGACTACAACATTTAGCCATTTCCCAATAATTAAAGTGATTTTCGCTAGAATTTTCCTAAATTTCCCATTTTTCAACAACTAAGTCCCAAATTTTACATTTTTTAAAGAACCAGTGCGACGAAGACTCCAACCCGGGAAATTTTTTTAAAAACAGCCTATATAGGGATTAAATCATGCGAAAAACCGATTGCGCACATTCCCGAAGCGTGAAAAAGCTTTCTTGACCCTGATTCAGGGAAAGATTTTTTCGATCAAAAAAGCACTAGTACTTGGTTTGAAAAAATCTTATCTCGATAACAGTCCTCTATGGTGCAGTGACAAAGCAGCAGCTTAGTGTCACAAGGACGCGGGTTCTAATCCGCTTGGACCAAATTTTTTTAGTCCAAGCGGATTTTTCGATTTAGTAAAATTTTTCGATTTTTACTTTGTGCAAAAAAAACTTGGTCCAAGCATGATTAGAACCCGCGACCTTGTGACCACTAAGCAGATGCTTTGTCACTGCATCATAGAGGAATATTTTCGAAACAAAAAAGAAAAACCCGGTTCTTTTATTGAAAATTTTGAAAAAAATGGCATTTTTTAAAAATTTTAAAAATACCTTGGTCCTCCAATGGGAAAATGTTCAATTTTTTCAGGAACGGGGCGGTCGAAAACTAGTGCCTTTATGGAATCCCTACCGATAACCGACCGGTTTTTCATTAACTGAAACGATAACCGGCCCACGAAAAACCCGGTTATCTGATAACCGGGTCGCAGGCACATAGCCAGAATCCAGGTTTGGGGATCTATAGGGTATTTAAAAAGTTCAGATTGAATTTTTTGCTCAAAAATCAAATGTTTTGCTCAAAATTTATTGAAATTATCGGTCCTAATGAATTTGATCTTTTCTTTAAAAAACGTCCAACAACGGGGCAAAAAATCCCAAAACGTGGCAGCGTGGCAAAAAGTCCAAAAACGTGGCAAATGCATGTTTTTGTGGCAATGTAACACCCTATCTACAGAAACCCTTAGCCCCCTTCCCTAAGTGCCTGTCGGGTCGAGCCAAATTAACCGACCGGATCTAATCCTAGCCCCTATATAAACTAAAAATCCACATTCTTGAAGTAAACCGAAAATTCACGTATATTCTAATTTATACACAAATAATTTTATTTATACAAATACCACTCGAATAATTCAAGTATCATTTTAGAAAAACGTCACATTGTTGCCATACTTGACCTAACAATTTATAAATGTCTTGACAAACAAAATGAAAAATGAAAGTTCAATTTTCGTCGAAAATTTCAATTTCCAATTTAATATGCGACATGAGATTATTTTATAAAAGTAAGAAATGTGAATCTATTAGATTGTAGGTCAAATGAAACAATGCGCGTGCACAATGAAAGAATGACCGCTATTCGGAGGAATGAGATGACCACTCTCGGATGACCACATATCGAATATGGTTAACACAAATTCTAAAAATAGGCGACAATGATAATTCTATCTGAAAAATCATCCTTAAATATTAAACGTCTCATTTTTTCCTTAAAGGGGGTGACAATCATGGCCTAATCCAAGAAAAAAATTTTTTGCTAAAACAGCCTATATAGGGGTAAAATCATGAGAAAAATTGATTGTACGCATTCCCGAGTGTAAAAATGCTTTCTTGATCCTGATTCAGGGAAAGTATAGATTTTTTCGACCAAAAAGGCACTAGCACTTGGTTTGAAAAGACATTTCGTATCAACAAGCCTCTATGGTGCAGTGACAAAGCAGTGGCTTAGTGGTCACAAGTCGCAGTTTCGAATCCCGCTTGGAGCCAATTTTTTGCACAAAGTAAAATTTTTCGATTTTCACTTTGTGCAAAAAATTTGCTTCAAGCGGGATTCGAACCTGCGATCTTGTAACCACTAAGCCGCTGCTTTGTCACTGCACCATTGAGGCTTATTGATTGAGAAACGTCTTTTCAAATCAAGTACTAATACTTTTTTGGTAAAAAAAACTATATTTTTCCTGAATCAGAGTCAAGGAAGCATTTTCACGCTTCGGGAATGCGCACAATCGATTCCTCGCATGATTTTACCCTCATACAGGCTGTTTTGGCAAAAAAAAATTTTTTGGATTAGGCCATGATTGTCAATTCCTTTAAAGGGGGTACAGATTGGTGCTTTCCGTCTCGTCTCAACTTTTTGAGGGAACGGAATTCTCCACTCGGAATTAGTAATCAACGGTGGTGTTTGGTTTTAACTTTTCTATATGACATATAGAAAAAAATATCTTATCCTAAAACATTAGGTTCATACTTTTTTCAATTAACAAGGGACATGCACGAAGTGATGCTTGAATTGTTTCAAAAAGTCCTATATATTCTGGAAGAGCATACTTGATAACCCTTTAGAAATAACAAAATATCTAGTATAACTCTAATCCTGAAAAGATAAAAAAAATTTTAAGGCAAAAACTTCTGGACGACAAGGGAAGTCGAACCCTGGTTCATCACGTCATTGACCTGCAACCAATCCATTGAGCCATCCTGCTTTTTGTTTGAATAGATCATTTTTTTACTGATATAGTAGTGTATATTTTTTATCTCCTCTGGATTAGAGTTATAGCAACTAATTTTGTTATTTCTAAAAGGTTATCAGGTATGCTCTTTCAGAATATATAGGATTTTTTGAAACAATTCAAGTGTCACTTCATGCATGTCCTTGTAAGGCTCAAAAATCGAATGCATCTGTTAGCATTAGCGCGAAACTGATTTAACGCATGATTTGTCTTTATCATGGAAACAATTAATAAGATCGGTAGCATTGAATTACATGTAAACAAAAAGGGCAGAACAATAAATATGATTTCGAGCTTAATCAATTTTTATTGTTCAATGAATAACTTGTTCGTGTGGAAAATGAGTAGAATTGAGCAGAATCCTAATACCATTTGGCGAGACATAAAATCACTTGGCTAGTTCTGTCGTTGTTGAGAGCTAGACTATGAATTTAAGTTATTCAAATTTGATCCAATTTACCTCGTTTTATCCATATTACTTTTATCCCCTCCTTGGCATCACCACTATTTTATTTATTCTTGAGCAATATGTCGTCTTCACTCAAACTCCAAAACAAATGAGATCGATCAAATGGTTTATTTTCAACGTTTCTTTTACCAATTTTCTACTGGTCTTATTTCATTGTTTATATCAAGCTGTGCCCGTTTATTATCCCGTGGTCTCGAGCATGAGTAAAGGTCTTTTCGGGGTGTTTGGATTGACTGGTAATTATATCGCACTTTGGATTAATATCATACTTACTTTGACTATCATACAAGCTTATTTAGCCATGATGTGGTATCATTATGCCATATTTAAGGGAAGAGGACGCCTGGTTGATTTTATTTTGGATTCGAAAAAGTTTATAGCTACATATGGAACATTTACAGTGTTTAATTGCATAGCACTGTTGGTTATGTCCTTATGTCATTATTTATCGGGAGAAAATGTTTTTCAAAATATCCCTAAAAATGATACCAATTTGATCAGATTTGTTAAAGAAATGCTTGCGGATCAGGTAAAATAAAAGACATTATGAGAAGTGAGAATTCGGGAGCTACTACACAATTGGGGTGGGGGCCACCCATGTAAAAATTTTTCAAAAATTTTCTCTAGAAATGACCCCTATAGGGGTAAAAATATGCGGGGAATCATAATTTGACATTTATAAAATTCTTCGAATTCAAGAAAAGCTGTATATCGACGCGAAAATTCGAGAACATCATTTGTTAATTGGATTAAATCATTGATTAACTATAATATTGCAAAAAGTTTGAGCTTTAAAATTTATGTATTATTAAAGGGGGGGGGGTATTTTTCTCTGGCGATGGTAGGTCGAAAAAATTTTTTTCTCTAAATTGGCTGATTTTTGGTACTCGGGGGTTTTCGGGCACGAGAAATCGATTGCGCGCATCAAAAAANAAAAAATGCGTCAAAATTAGGGGTTATAAGTTTTAACCCCAACAAAATCATTTTTAGGGGTAATTTTGTGCGAGGAATCGATTGCACGCATCGAAAAATTCTGAAAAAATTTTTTGGGGTCAAAAACCCCCAAAAATAATTTTGTTGGGGTTAAAACTTACAACCCCTAATTTTGACGCATTTTTTTCAATTTTTTGACCCCCGAAAAATTTTTTCAGAATTTTTCGATGTGCGCAATCGATTTCTCGTGCCCGAAAACCCCCGAGTACCAAAAATCAGCCAATTTAGAGAAAAAAATTTTTTCATCCTACCATCGCAGAGAAAAATACCCCCCTTTAAATATGTTACTTTCTCGAATTTTCGCGTCAATATACAGCTTTTGTTGAATTCAAGGAATTTTATAAATGTCAAATTCGGATTCCCCGCACATTTTTACCACAAAAGGGGTCATTTTTAGGCAAAAATCGCATTTCTGTGACTTTTCGCTTCAATATACAATGCGCTTTCCCTGAATCAGGGGAAGCGTTTTTCTTTTCGAAAATGCCAAATTCGGATTTCCCGCATGTTTTTACCCCTAGTGGGGTTATTTCCAGAAAAAATGTCGAAAAAATTTTCACGTGGGTGGCCCCCTTATTGTGAAGTAGCTCCAGATTTCGTTAAAGGACCAGTCCACTCGGAAAAAACTCTATGTAAAATATAAATAATCTGAAAGTTCATAAAAAATGAAGCATTTTCATTTTTTACGGCAACCTTTGAATCGTTGTAATTTTCGAGATAAATGCGTTTGAAATTTGTATTCGGACTCATGTTTTCGTTGTGATACACAAACTTTTTTGAATTTTTTGAACTAAAATCGTCAAATTTCAATTTTTTTACAAAAAATTGACTTTTTTTAAACTCAAAAGATGAAAAATAAATATTCTTTTAATCGTTAACAATTCATAATTTACATTGAAATTATCCTATTTTGGTAAAAAAAACTTCAAAAAGTTTGTGTTTTACAACGAAAACATGAATCTCAAAAATCGAATTCAAATTTCAAACGCATTTATTTCGAAAACTATAACGATTCAGAAGTTGCAGTGAAAACGAAAAATGCTCCATTTTTTATTAACTTCTTGAATACAGTCAACTCTCGCTAATCCGCCACCGCTCCTAATCCGTCACCCTCGATCCAAACTGGGTCCAGTTCCCAGGTGTGTGTATTATTAATAGTTGACAGTGTCAAAAATTTAAAATGTTTACAAGGAAAATTATCGCAAAAAAACCAAAATTTTAGCCATCAGCTAGCGTCAATGTTGCACATGCTAACATATGGGTCGGTTTGACCACTTCTTTACTTTCTGTAGAGATACTTATTTTCCTACTTATGCTCTTTGTTTTCAATTTCCTGCTCATCAAGACCATTCGAGCTACCAGCCGCATTGTGACCAAGAAAACTTTAGCCCTACAAAAATCTTTCTACAAATCCGCCTTGATTGAAAGTATATTTGTTCTAGCATTTGTGTTAAGTCCTTCTTGTATTCCGATAATAATGATTACTTTTAATATCGTAGACTTAAGAGTGGGTGTGATTGGATTTAATTTGGTAATTATAAGTGCACCAATAAGTTGTGTTATGAATATGATAATGATTCGACCATATCGGAGATTTTTTCTCAGGAAAATAAAGAAGAATTTTGTACCAAGTACAGTTAGTGCGATAACAGTTCAACCTATTAATGTTCTTAATAAATAATTTTGGGAATTTTATAACTTGTCTATTTCTCTAATAAATCAATTTTATAAAAAAGTTGTTCAATATTTATAATTTATAAATAAACTTAGACCAAGCGCCTTCCGATATTCATAGTTAAGAGTAATTTTGGATCATTATGCTCGCCTAAAGCTTCGCCTCGAGTACGTCCCGAGTAATCGGTAATGTAGAGCACACGTGTACAAACACTCCCCCAAAATTTCGGATCGGAGCGCGCGAGAAAAAATCATAAGAGTCCCCCTTTACGATTTTTTCGCGAGCGCAAAATTTTTTAGCGCGCGAGATCATTTTTAGATCGCGCGTGAGCAAAATTTTTGACAAAATCATAAGGGGGGACCATTATGTATTTTTTGATCCAGCTCGCGCTGCGCGCGGGCCCATTTTTTGCTTGCGCGCGGCGCGCGACCCCACCCAATTTGGGTTTAGGGAAAGTTTGTACACGTGTGATGTAGAGCAGAGTAGGGTAAAGCAGGGCAGAGGTAGAAAACAGGACAGGGAAAAGTAAAGAAGTATACGTTTGGAGTCTGAATAGGTCGAAGGTTGGGTAGTAGAGTTGTAGTCGAGTTAAGTAATTAGTTTATTCAATGCCTCTTAGAAACAATTGGTACATTTACATACGAGAATTAATGTAACGATTTTGTAATCAAAAGTTGCGATAATCTTTTATGAGTGTATTGACATCCGAAGAAGCGATCATATAGATGAAGTGATCAAATGACCACAAATAAGTCTTCAGAGGCTAGTATTCTGATATTTTTCTCGAAGAGGTACGACAGTAACTACATGCGTATTTACGTTTTTCATCGAGTTTTTCTTGCAGCAAGGTAAACATGAAAATAACTTCTGAAATGCAATACGATATTCTTGGCTAAAAAATTATGTTCACAAATTATGAAAACTTTTATGAATCTTTCCTACCTGAAACAAAAATACACATAAAAATTCATAGCAAAACCAATTTGAACTAGAATCCCAAAATACATCAGAATCGTATTAACACTCTGAGGGTTAGGCTCAAAAAGGATCCTTGTTAATAAAAGTCCAAGCTGGCTAACCGGCCAAGCACCAACGATGACAATCGTGATAACCGTTAATGATTTCAAAATTTTTCTAGAAGCTCCAGAAACTACTAAAATTTAAAATTTTTATATAAAAGTGATTTTTTTACGACATCTGCTACCCTCTTAGAAAATCTATCGAATAAGAAAAAATCATTAAAAGATTCAAAAATTTACTTTTCTCTCTCAAAGTAAATTCAATTAATACCTTTCTTAGTTTTTACCGAAATCCATATATAAGCATATAATAAAACGAGAATTCCACTTATACACAAATTGTAATAGTAATGAGCGTATCTAAGAAAGCCACGCTTAAATTCAGTTGTTGTACAGAACACATAGCTAAATTTCAACAATCATAACTAAATCGTATTTTTGCCTAACTTGTCTGCCTCAACAAGCATAGGTTCATATGAAAGTTTAGCCAATGTTGCACTACTTATTAAAGGGAAACATAACACAACCCATAGATATTTTGTTCGACTGATTTTTCGGATGCTATAATATTTTTACTATGATTTGTCAAAATAGAAGAAAATCTAGAGGAGATTTAGAAAATCGAAAATCTAAGAATAAAATAAATCTAAAGAAAATCTCAAAATCTAGAAAAATTTAGAAGAATCTAGACAAATTAAATAATATAGAAAATCTAGAATACCGGACAAGACAGGAAGATCACAGAACAGGACGGGTGGGGGACTTTTGCGCCCTCATATATGCGCACCTGACATTTGCACTTTCACATTTGCGCCCCGAAATTTGTACCCCCACATATGCGAGCTAATAATTGCACCTCGACATATGCGCGTTAATAATTGCGCACCAGACTTGTAAAATATCTTTCAAAAAAGGTCGAAAATTTTAAAAACGGAAAAGGGCGCACAAGTCGGGTGCGCAAATATCGGGACACAATTATTAGCGTATCGGATGCACAAATGTCGGAGGCGAAAATGTCGAGGCGCAATTGTCGTTGCGCAATTATAGAGCGCAAATGTCGGGACGCAAAAATTGGTCGGGTGCGCAAGTGTCGTTGCGCATATGCGAGAGTGCAAAAGTCCCTCACTCGATAGGGCAGATCAAAGGACAAGTCATAAAATTCTTAACTACTTACAAAATCGGAGCTATAATACTCAATAATCGATCGATTCCAATAATTAGCGTCATTGCAAAGCTCATATTTGCGCAAAAGAATGGAATAAATTGAATGTACCAACATGTCCGAACAGTCACATAATGGTTCTCACTCAGGATAAAATAAAGATATGAAGGGGTACAAAATTCGGTTAAAACAGCGAATGCAGCCTCGATAGCTATTAAAATATTACAAACACCTTGGATGGACCTAATTTTTTGCTTTAGAAAAAGTGCTATTATTTGTACTTGTTTTTAAAAGTAACTAGAACAATGCATGAATTTCCCAAAATTCCTGCTATCGATACTGCGGTCATAAAAGAAATGGGTGATATCAAATCTTCTATAATGTAGTTTTGTGCCTAAAATCGTGTATTTAAATAAACAATCGGTTATTCGCACCATATTTTAGAGTATAACTTGAAAATCTCTTCAAAAATCAAGATGCTCTAAAACGTGATATAAAATCCTACTTGGTCACCCCAGGGTAACCAAGTAGGATTTTATATCACGTGTTTATATACACCCATAAAGATCATTAAGAATAAGCGTTCAAACAAACCCGATACCTATTGTGTATGCCGGGGCAGACACTCTCAACTCACGGACCACGAACCCGGACAATTCAACCCGAACAACTCAACCCAAGATAACTCAACCCACGGGCAACTAAGCCTTAGGCATAGACCTTAGGCATAGACCTTAGGCTTAAGCCTAAGGCTTAAGCCTTAGGCTCAGGCCTTAGGCTAAGGCCTTAGGTTTAGGCCTTAGGTTTAGGCCTTAGGCTTAGACCTTAGGCCTAGGACTTAGGCCCAAACAACTCAACCCACTTTTTGGGTTGAGTTGTTTGGGTTGAATTGTCCGTGGTTGAGTTGTCCTGGGTTGAGTGGCCCCGGAGCCGTGTATGCCTACACTCACAAAATGGAGATTTGAAGGGTTAGCCCCTGAAATGATTTTTGGCTTATTCCCCGAAATAGCGAGGGATAAGCAAAAATCGTTTTTTATTACTTGCCCCTCGAAATTTCGGGGAATAACTCCTGAATGCCTTTTTAAAGTCACTCCCTTAAAATACGGGGAATAACTTTTCTTATTCCCCGTATTTTAGGGGGATAAAGAAAAACAAGGGTAAAAAGTGGCCAAATACGGGAGTTAAACAAAACGGGGGATACGAAATTTGCGGGGATGAAGGCGATTTCGCCAAAACGGGGGTTAGCGTATTACCCCTCGTATTTGGCGGTGTGATACTTGCGGACGGGACTTTTCGGACGGGACATTTGCGGACAGACTTTTGCGGATGGGGGAGGGGGTATTATATGAATAAAAGCGCAAAAGTCCTATCCGCAAAAGTCCGTCTGCAAATGTCCCGCCCACAAAAGTTCGTCCGCAAGTATCACACCGCCTCGTATTTGGAGGATAACTCTTTGTGCTCTTTATGTTTATTGTCATTTAATCGTTTCAATAAACGCGGTTTATTGACAACCAGGCTTATGTCAGCAGCTCATTACAATGCAACGAAAACGGTTTCGTTGCAACGCGTTGAGGGACGATATTTTTTCGATGTCTCCAGTGCCCTTGTAACGGCACAAGTCCAAAACAACCGTGGGCGTACTTTCGTTCTCAGAGTTGTTCCGAAAAAGGAAGAATTTTGACAACACTGGTCACCCCTCACTCTTATCAGTGGTTAGGAACAAAAATCATACATCTATAGCTATCTTTAACAAACTTACATTGGAATTGTTCATGTTTTATAAGCTCAATAATTAGTAAAGTAACATATAAAAAATTGTTCTTGTCAGAATGCTATTAAATAATTTCGTTTGTTTTATATGATGGGAATTTTCTTCTCTCGAGTTTGTATTATTCTGATCTATTAAACAAACTACATGGGATTGCCGTATAGCTGTAGTTGTATTTTTTAAATTTTTTCCCATTAGTTTTAAAAGATTTTTTATGTACTTTTGGTATAATATAAAATCGTTGTTGATGTCTTATGGGTGGCATGTGAATTTCGTTGTTAATAAATATTAGAATTATCATGTGATTTTTAATTTTTCATCAAGAAATTAACTTTTATTTTATTAAAAAATAATATAAAAGATCCAGATGCAGCGGTGTGACGGATGAGGACGAGCACTTGAGAACGGTCCTTTGAGGACACGACATTTGAGAACGGACATTTGACTTTTTAAACTATTTTCTTTCAAACCCCCACTCAAGACAACGACACCGTGCCCGATATGTCTCCATAAGATGAAGATACTTACGAAGATTCATAAACTTTTTTTAATGTTTTTAAA
>OZJO01001377.1:0-10302 GCA_900406225.1 Acrobeloides nanus
CAAATTTCAAAAATGCCGTCGCTCGAAGAAATCCGACCTAGACTCGATTTTTGGCGAAATTTTGAAAATGTGGAAAAAATTGGGAAAAAGTCACCAACTTGAAAATTTCATATCTCGGCGAAAATAAAAGTTTTTTCGATAATTTTTATCATAAAAAATTCCTCAGATCTACAGCTATCCAAAATGTGGTCACTCGTAAAAATTCGATTTAAATGATCGCTCGAAAAATTCATTTTCAAAAATTTTGTTCATTCCGAAGCCGTTGCTAGTGGTCCTTTAAACAGACCTTAAGAAATGTACTATCAAGAACTTCCTATATTGCCGCCGCTTATTAACGAATCTGGTCTACAAATGTCCATGCTGTGGTGAACCGTGTAAAGAAGATGGACCTGATATGGTGGGATGCGACATCTGCGACAACTTGTACCACTGGGACTGCGTTGGATTTGAAAAGTCAAATGAAGAAGAGGAATGGATTTGTCGAAGCTGCTCTGAAGGAAGAAGTAGATGCCACTTATGTAACCGTTTTTCAGAACTTCGCCAACTCCTGAAATGCTGCATATGTGAACAGAGAACCCATGCCAAATGTGCCGGAATCCAACCAGAGAAGATTGACCTGATTCAGAAAAGCTACGAATTCTTCAACTGTTCTGACTGCATTGGATACTTTAACCACATCGCCTATCCACTCCTACGAAACCTTTATTACGATCAGCCTGCTGCCACGAAAGACAATGCCGCCACCAGAGTCGAATTGTTTATGACCAAAGCCGAGAATCCTACTTTGATATCAAAACTCAAAAGCTCGAGCAAAAAAAAGTTTATAAGGTTTTTCTTCGAAACATAAAGGTTTTCATAAAAAGTGGTGAAAATTAAAGTTACACAACATAAGGAATTTTTTGAACTATCGCTCGACCCATTTTAAAAAATCAAGTTTTCGTGTCAATATACAAACCAATTCAAACGAGGTTGAGACGCCGTCTCGAATTCGAGACGTTTAGGCTGCGCGGTAAATGTCTCGACCAGCTAAGTCGAGACTTTAAATGTCTCGACTTGCTGGTCGAGACGATCGAATTACCACTAAGTCGAGACGTTAAATGTCTCGACCAGCTAAGTCGAGACGTTAAATGTCGCGACTTAGTTGTGACCTAGTCGCGATTTGATTTTAATAATCGAATTATTGACACAAAAAACTTGAACATTACAAAAATTGAAAAATAAATATTATTATGTTGTTTTAGACTTATTTTTGTGTACTTTTCACATTTTTTATAGGCGTGAGCTAGTTGTGAACTAGTCGTGACCTAGTTGTGACAAGTCACGACATTTAAACCGCAGCCTTAGAGTCTCGAATTACATGTAGTTCGAGACATTTAGAGGCACATTTAGAGGCTCAACCACCTGTTCGAGACGTTTTGCGAGCAGCCTAACAACACAATCCCATCTTTTCGCGTCTATTTCTACATGGCCTCAACAAAACCCATACACTTTTTCCCAGTGTTGTAAGACCCTCCCCCAAATTGTGGAGGATACATTGACAATTTTGCGCGAGGTCTTTTCAACACTGCTTTTTCTAGACCAAAAACAAAACTGTTTCTCAATCGACATTTTTAGGCACTATGAACGAATGCACCACACAAAAAAATTCCGCACGGATCTACCGCACAGGATCTTCCGCACATTTTTTTGCATTGTAAAAGTTGCCTGAATTTCAATAAAATCATGTTTATTGAAACGATTGGCAAAACATCTTTAAAAAATGTGAGAAAAAAATTCAAAAATGTGCGGAAGATTCTGTGCAGAAGATCCGTGCGGTTATTCCGTGCGGAAGTTCCTTGTGCGGAAGATCCTGTGCAGTAAATTCCTTAAAAAACTGTGCGGTATGATTCATCTCTTATTTTAGTAAATAAATAAAATGATTTTCGTGATGAATGATAAAATCGTGACGAAATAACGAAAATATTTGAAAAATAAGATAAGAAAAAGGACTACTTGTTGATTTTATAATCGATTTTAAAGGAAAGCATGGCGTTCATATTTAAAATTTTAATATTATTTTACTTAATATCGGTTACTGCCTTGCAAGGTGAGCAAGATTTTTTAAATGGTGGTTTGTTACAAGGTATTGGACCGTTTGTTACAATGTGAGGATCGACTCAGTTTTTCGTGCTGAACAACATACAAAAAGAATTTTGAAAAAACTATTAAAAAAAGTAAAAAAGTATTGTACATTTTAACAATCAAATTTGACCAAAAATAATACAAGATAGATCATGTTGAAAAGCCAAAAATTTTGCTTGAATGAGCGAGTGGTAGTGCGCGTGACTCAAAGTCTTAAGGTCGCTGGTTCGATTTCACCTTGAGTCAAATTATTTTTGCACGTATTTACAGTATTATTTTTTCAAAAATCCTTTTTGTTTGTTGTTCAGCATGAAAAACTGAGTCGATCCTACTACCACTTGTAACTATAACAATAAAGGTAGTTCATGCAACTTCCTATTCTTTCCTATTTCGTATAGTTGAGCTACTTTTGTGTTTTGTAAGGAAAAGTGGCTGTTTATTATTTCCTCGAATGATTGGGCGATTCAATCAGTCGAGGAGTGAAGTTGTTTGCCTCATCTTTGGGGCTTCATTCAAAAACACATTCTATTTTTGGATCCAATAATTCAGACGAGCAAAGTCCGTCCTCAGAAATGATAAACAGCTCCATCGAAAACAGCCAAAAGTTTGATAGCTCACGCAAACACAAAAACAGTCAAAATGTACGGTATGCCGCAATACCTCAAGTAGGAAAAAGATTCCGCAGGTTGAGATAGCTAAAAAGAAATTCGAGATAAGCGTATCGCAACTGCGTTGAGGTTGCGATACGTTCGCTATAAAGGTTTGGGATAAGTCAGTTTTGGCGAGTGAGAAGGAGCGGAGCCACAACCTGTGATCCAATGAAGCCACCATGCTCCGAATGCCCATATTTACCTATACCTTATTGCATTGCAACACCTTATTTAATAAACAATGAAAGCCTCAAATTTACTCTCTGACTTAAAGGACCAGGCCACTCAGATACAATCCTTTGAAAAAAATGATATATTCGGGAAGATCATGAAAACTGCAGCATTTTTTGTTTTTACGGCATCCTCTGAATCGTTTTCCCCATCGAGATAAATGCATTTGAAAATATGAATTCGTGTACATGTTTTCGTTGTAATAATCAAACGTTTTTGAATTTTTTGCGGAAAAAAGTGAAAAAATAGCATCAATCGACAGAGAATTTTATGCTGAACAACTTTACTAATTTAAGTTTGCGTAAAAAATTACTTTCTCCGATCAAAAATTCAAAATGAGTTTAAATTCATCCAGGGTTTTCGTTTTAATATACAAAAATTTAAATTTATTTTGCATTTTTGATCGAAGAAAATATTTTTTACGCAAAGTTAAATTAGCAAAGTTGTTCAGCATAAAATTCTCTGTCAATTGATGCTATTTTTTCACGATTTTAAAGCAAAAAATTCAAAAAGTTTGACTATTACAACGAAAACATGTACACGAATTCATATTTTCAAATGCATTTATCTCGATGGGGAAAACGATTCAGATGATGCGGTAAAAACAAAAAATGCTCCATTTTTCATGATCTTTCCGAATACCGTAAAACTTCTAATAGAACTCCATAGGGCCCTATTAGAAGGTGTTAATGATTGCTCTTTTAAAAATCGAGTTTAAATCGGATTTCTTCGAGCGACCACTTTTTGGATAGCTACTGTAGAAAGGAACGTTCTATAAAAGAAATTATTAAAAAATATTTTATTTTCGCTGAGTTTTGGCCATTTGAATTTGAAAAAGTTGAAAAAATGACATTTTTTTTCAAAAAATCATATCTCCGTGAAATCGAAGTCATTGTCAATAATTTCTTTTACATAATGTTCCTTTACGCTTAGCTATCTAAAAAGTGGTCGCTCAAAGAAAATCGACTTAATTTTGATTTTTGAATGTAAGGCTTAAAATTTTTTAAATTTAAAAAAATTCAAAAGGCCATATCTCGACGAAATAAAATATTTTTCAATAATTCTTTATATAGCATATTCCCTATCCTCAGGGCTATCCATAAAGTACTCGCTCGAAGAAATCCGATTTAAACTCGATTTTTAAGAGAATTTTTACGTTTACATGGGGTTCTATTAGAAGTTTTACGGTATATCATTTTTCCATATGATTGTATCTGAGTAGCCTAGTCCTTTAACAAACGGCCCATGGAGTGTTAAAAAAAATAAATAATCCAAGTAGCGCTAAACGAATTGTTAAGCGAGTAAATTTTTTTTAAATTTCTCTTTTTTAGAATGCGGAAATGTTTCATACAATGTGAAATATCCAAGTTGTCCTATAAACCTAACAATAGCAATGGATTTTTCTAAAGCTATGCAAAATTATAGTTATATTAAATATGTAACTTTACGTTGAAATTAAAAGTTGACCTCTTTAAAAATTTAGCAAGTCGATTTTATTTTACACAATTTTATAAATACTTTGTCATTCAACGATTCAGACTTTAATGTAGCTTTATTATCATCTGGGACAATAAATGGCCCCAAAGTTTTTGGTCCTTTCCGACGCTACGAAGATTTTTGTGATGCAGTTCATAAACAAATGGAAATTTCAAAAAAATTTGGCTTAAAAGAGCCTAATCTGAATGAGTAACTTTGAAATTTTTTAAAAACATTTTTTGATTTAAAAAATTGTTAGCACAATTAATATATCCTGAAATATGAAACGCGCTATGTGTGTCTGTCTGTTTGTGCTATCTTCATCACTTTAAGTCCAATTCCATCACGGCCTATACCAATCGATAGGGCTCGGTGAGAGAAGAAATATGGCACCAAGATCAGGGGAGTACCCTTCAAGAATAATTTGTTAGCCCTATTTAATGTTTAACGCAAGGCTTATCATTGCAATTCAATGTAAACAAATATTGCCGTCATGGCTAAAAGGCTCTTAAAATGTTCTTCAGGTTCGATTTCCATTTGTGCTCAAAATTTTTTGTCCATGCACCCCCAAAAATTATAAATTATTTTGCAAAATAAAAAACTGGGTTAAAATCTTTTTAAATCTTTAAAAAAATTTAAAAATCGATTAAAAATTTAAAAAATCCATAAAAAATCGTCAAAAAATGGCAAATTTGTCAAAAATCAAAAAATTGCTGAAAAATTCGTCAAAAAATGAAAATTTCTCAAAAATCGAAAAATTCATCAAAATTGAAAAATTTGTTAAAAATTGAAAGAAATCGAAAAAGTTCGTTAAAAATTGAAACATTTTTCAAAACTTTTTTCGTTAAAATTTTTTTCGTTTAAGAAAGAACTCGGAGGCCCTCGGAAGCACTCGGATCAAGGCGAAGATCTCGTTCGGGGCACTCAGAAACGGCTCTAGGAACTTCCACAACGAAAAAAGCGGAACTTCCAAAACGGTCGATTTTCCCATGAAAATCATTGTGGAATTTTCTAAAGCCTCGGAGACTTATCTATCGGATCAGAAATTCTCCTCTCCTCTCCGAGCGCGATAGCGCTCGGTCCCTCCAGTTTATAAGTTACTATATTAGATATCTTCCACCGAGGCCCTTGGATTCTGTAAATCTGTGTATGTTTTAGAAGCTTCTGCAGCTTTGTTTGTTTTGTATGAAAGCCTGAATTATGGTTTTTGTTTTATCAAAACTTTAGTTTAAGAACAATTTATCAATTTATATAATATTTTATATATATATCAACCTTAAGGAGCTGAGCTTTGTTCCTTCTTTCGATCAAACTCAAAAATCGAAATTTTGCTCAAAATTAAATTTTAGAGTTTTTAGGAGCTTTATCCTGGCCAGGGGCCCGTTGCTTACTTACGGAACCGAAAATGATCAAAAATGAGTGAAAATCCACTTCCAGAATTGAAAATCACTAAAAATCCCACTTCTGATTTATAACTTTTGGTTCAGACTTCCGGTTCCGGAAGTAAGCAACGGGCCCCAGGACTGATAACTTTGGGTTTAGGTTCCCCTTTTTATACCCTCAACCTCGGCAGGTAAAGTATGACTCCACCCCTATTTTATCATTTTATGAGGTGATATTGGATGATTCATAAGATTTCGACATAATAATGACGTGATTTAAAGTTGACGATGACGAATTTAGATCACCTGATGTGATGAATCATACTTGTTTTTATTGTTCTGGGCTCCCTTGGAACCTTTCCTGACCTTTTACTTTAGCTCAGCTCCTTATAAAACTTTCACAACTACTTTGTCCTAGGTTCATATTTATAGCACTCTCTGGACATATTGGAACTATATCTCAAATGGTCAAGATATGGACAATTTCAGATGTGCTGAAGATACTTACTGTTTGAATAAATTGGTTTTATTTACCGCTATTGAGTAAGTTCATAAAAATTAAACATTATACAACTTACGTGCAAAACTCCCTTCCTACCTCACTCCTAAATTTGGGGAGGGATGACAATAATCTATAACCAAAAATGCAAAAAATTTTTGAGATGCCCATCAAAAAGTAAAATTTTTGATCAAATTCCACATGTTCAAACATTTTTGATAGCGAGAATTAACTTTTTTTTCGATCTCCGGCTGTACAGTAGAGTTAAAACGAAATCAAAAAAGTCAAAAATGCAAAATTCGATTTCGAAATTTCGTTTCAACTTTACTGTACAGTCGACTTTTTGAATTTTTTAAATTTTTCTCTAATTTATGGTATTAGGGCGTTTTCTAGGCACTGAATTCAAAAACGACCTGGGTTTTTAAAAAAATTTACAACAAAATAGTCTAAAAAATATTTTTAGTGATAACGCTACTGTCGTAGCTGCTGAAAATATTGCTAATAAAATTAATGATTCCAGTTTCATCATTTTTATCGGACTCAATCAAAAACGAGGCGCAAGTTATCTTAATATTGGAAGGAGACTTTATTATAACATACCATTTACCGATTATCATGTTCACAAAGGAACGCCAATTGTGCCTTTTCTCCAAGATGTTTTATGTAAAATGAATATACCGAGTAAGGACAAAGTAGTTTTTTTTAAGTTGAATCCAAAACTGTATTCCTGGTGCATGTGTCGAATCTTTGAATTCGTCAAGATAATTTTTCTATTGGTTTTAGGCTAATGATAGATAGATTCAACGAACAGGGACTCTTTCCCTTACCCTTCTCTCATTCTCCTATCGATTTTTTAAACAGCCAATAGTTAGAAATCGACTATGAAGGGGAAGGACAGTTT
This sequence comes from Acrobeloides nanus, assembly GCA_900406225.1. NCBI lineage: Eukaryota > Metazoa > Nematoda > Chromadorea > Rhabditida > Cephalobidae > Acrobeloides > Acrobeloides nanus. The sequence goes on from OZJO01001377.1 coordinate 7,261, forward strand.
GGAAAATATAGAAACCCTCTATCAATCACACTCCTTACACCTCACTACCTATGTAGCGCGTTTCTAGAGCTCAAGAGCAAAGCATGACCTTAACTGCACCTATGATAGGTGAGTTTGGTTCCCCTGTTTTTATTGGCCACCAAACTTTCGACTGTTTCTCGGATCTGTTTACGATTTCCAGGAATGGACTTTGCTCATCCTAAACTCCCGATTCCAAAAACGTAACAAGATGTTTACGACTTGGTGCTTTTGCATTGGGGCAAACTCCAATTCTTTCCTCAAAACTGTCTGAGACACGGGCATTTCGAAGGAATGATAGACAGCTTTGTCTTACAAGACACAAAAATAGCTCAACTATACGAAATTAGGAAATATGGAAAAATGCATGAACTACCTTTGTCTTATAAGAATAATAGATAGAACCAAAAAATCGAGCGACTGATGCACTCGGTGCCGTCGCGCCTTCGGCGCTCCTCGTCTAGCACTATCTTCAATATTTGCCCATGTGATATACAGATAGTGAGTGTTGCTGTATACACATGGCCAATCCTTCAGCAATAGGATTGGCCATGTGTATACAGCTACATTTGCATCTCTGAGCTACTAAACCTGCACTGGGATGCGCTTCACACGCTGTTAGGCTAACTTGTTAATATAGGTTTGCCGAATCACTCAAAACGGTTTTTTCGGAGTCCTTAAGATCTTTTCACCTAATTTAAAAAGTAATCGATAGAGGAATACTTGGAGCACAATCGATTAAATTTTGGTGTAAATCTGCTTTATTTGGAACTTTCTACACCACTTTGAAGTTGGGGGTAGCCCTGCAATTTTGTACACTCCCCTTTTCATGGGGATATCTCCGCCAAAACTCGGTCAGAATCGGTCCGGGACGGCTCAAATCGCTCGAATTCGTGTTCACGGTATGAAAAAGCCTCATTACAATCGAAATGGCTAAAATTCAGCAGGATTTTTTTTGAAAAATCCTGGGGTAGTGGGTCAAGAAAATTTTTTTATTTGATTTTATTTTGAAACCATCACCAATCGATTCCCAGATTGTAAAAACCCCCAGTATGCGCGAGAAAAGTAATTTTCGCGTTGATTTGAAAAAGTTAGAGCTGATGTTAGTTAGTCTTAGTCCGTACAAACAAGCAAATAAACAAACAAACTTTACTCGTTTAAGTTGTAGGATTTTTTAATTCACCTGATTTTTAGCACCAAAATCATATAAATGTGGACAAGGGTATTGTGAAAGTATCGTGTGTGGACATCTCGATAATGGTTATATGCGTTGCCAATATTTTACTGAGTGTATACACGAACAATGTTATTATTGGAGTGAGTAAAAAAAACAATTTTTATTATTAATGATCAGTTTTATAGGACATTCAGGTCGGCAATGGGGAAATGCGAAAAAGTATTGTGAAATAATAAATTCATCATTAGTTACCATTCATAATGAAACAGTTCAAAAAGAGCTTTATAGTAAGTGTATTATATTGAACAGATGGAGGGAATATATAATAAAAGTCGAGCCCTCTCATGGCGAACTTTTCTGTGACTTTTTTGGAAAGAACACAAAAACATGAAAACACGTGTTTTCTAGTCTGTAATATCATGTTACAAAAGAATTTTTGAGTTTCACAACTGTGCTTAAATTTTTGAATTTTTACTGAAGAAAAAGACTTAGAATTTGTTCACGATTTTTCTATTTTTTTCCAAAAATAGAAAAATCTCGAAAAAATTCTAAGTCTTTTTCTTCAGTGAAAATTCGAAAATTTAAGCACAGTTGTCAAACTCAAAAATTCCTTTTGTATAGTGATATTAACGATGAAATTACACTTTTTTATGTTTTTGCGCTCTTTTCAAAAATGACATCACTTTTGACCGCCGTGCCTATATTTGCAGATTGTGGTCTGCTTTATAGAAATATATAAACAGACACAGGCCAGCTGTTTTTCTTCCTCTTGAGCCAGTTTTATATAAAAATGTTGTATTTCTAGAGATTATTGGTGATTTTGAATATTGGACCGGTCTATATTCTGATTATGCATTTAATCGAATATGGAAATGGCATGGTACGAATAAAACGGTAAAAGATTTTTTTTATGAAGTTTAAACTTCATTTTTTAGCTAGCAGATACAAACTTCACTAATTGGGCTGACGATCAACCCAACTCAAATGATTATTGTGTAAGTGATACGAACTCGACCGAATTAATTCAAAACTGGAGGGTATTATCATGTCTAGAAATTAGAGTTTTTATGTGTAGTCGAGCACCAAGTAGGATTTTAAGGATGATAAAAAAGAGTATGGAATATAAAGGCTGTACCATTTGTTAGAAAAAGAAATAAATCACGCCATTATTTCGTAATTATTTCATAATCAAGTATGACTTATCGCCTGACTATATGATTTCATACGTAAACATATTTCGTCATCGGTTTCGAAACATGTCTCGTACATACAGTACTAAAGTCATAACGTAATTCGATATTTCATAATTAGCATTCCATAGGCATGAGTCATCAAAACAAATATCACCTGACTAGGCAAAGTCGTCTTAAAGGGGAAGTGCAGATTAGGGCCCTTTCTCAAAAAATTTTTTTGTTGAAAAATAACCTTCCTAGGGATAAAAATAGGGTGAAAATCGCGCACATTCTCATCGCGTGAAAATTTTTCACATTATTTTTACCCCTAGAAAGTCGTTTTTCAAGAACATTTTTTGGAGAAAGGGCCCTAATTTTCACCCCCTTTAAAATTATGAAATAGGCAGAGCTAAGCTCCTTGATAAAAGACAGTCAGATCGCTGACAGACCGTCAGTAGCTCGACATATCCTCCGAGCCTCTCGGGTAGACTCAGCCTTAGGCTAACTTATATTGTTTTACATAGTCTTTTTATTCAAGTCGTACGTGCATTGTACTTAAAACGCAAATTCTGAGAAAATCGAACTTTTTCTGAAGGCGATGGCACAAAATGAGTTTGCATACAAAAATGATAGATTTGGGTGCCCTGGTTACGAATATGCAAAAATTTTTGGTCG
>OZJO01001379.1:0-34203 GCA_900406225.1 Acrobeloides nanus
CTAGCGGAAAAGGCTGCACTTTTTGTTGATATTCGGAAAGTTCATGAAAAATGGAGCATTTTTTGTTTTTACGGCATATCCTAAATCGCTAACGGTTTCGAGAAAATCGCGTGTGAAGTTGGTGAAATTTGAAATCTGTGCAACGAAAACATGTGCGTGCATGTTTCTACAGAAAAAATGAAAAAGTCATTGAGAACAATTTTTATATATAATTTTATTGCTATGAAATACATATCTATATAAAAATATATAGCTAAATAAATTAGCATTTATGAGACGATATCTAGAAAGTTCGAACCTAGGTGGCCATAGTGTTCAACCCTGTTCGAATGTACTCCAAATTGAATTTATTTAGTGAGATTGATGCATGGAAAAGTTTCTCAACGTCATTTCGAGTCAAAATTTTGTTTCCCAAAAATTTAAATCCTTGCCTGAAGCTCAATACCCCCGATTTTGCGTTGATTTTTTGAATTTTCTAATCTGTCTAAAACACTCTAGATAATTTTTTTCGGTTAAAATTTTTATCTCGCCTATGTATTCCAATATGGAGAATATTGCTAGCAAGATTTCGAAAAAAATCTGAGAAAAAATTTTTTTGTAAATTGTCATAGAATTTGCAAAGAGATGCTGGTACTGTCTGGTGCCTCCCACAAAGCTTCGAGATAATAGAACGACTTTTCCAAGACTTGTCCTGGTTCAAGATAACGTTTTTGAATTTGACACCTTAGTGCGTCTTTTTGAAAAATTTTTCGCCAAAAAATGACCAAATGGTGAGGTTTTTTTGGAACCCTGTAACATTATGGCCACCTTTAGGTCCAAACTTTCTAGATATCGTCTCTCTTAATCCATTACATACATTCCAAAACGACGTTTCATTTGAGGAATTTCAAAACTTTGAAATTGGATCCCGTTTCGGCCACTCTCCTTCCATTTGTCATATCGATCAATAATGAATCGGTGAAATTCATGAAATTCTTCATTCGGCAATTTATTAATTTCTTCTCTAAACGTATTGGGATTATTCAACTCCATTCCCTGAATCAGGGAGATTTTCATGCTTCAAAAATAAGCGTAATCAATTCCCCCGCATAAAATCGGCTCCAGATGAATGCTTTCTGGGCGAAAATAATAATTTTTCAATTTTCGCGTCAATACACCGAATCCATTCTCTGAATCAGGTATATTGTCGGCTCCAAAAATAATAATAAGATATTGTCTCTCTTAATCTAATTTCGGCATTTTTCGCTCGTTTTCGATAAAAATTTTTTTAATATTAGGCAAGAATGTATGCTAAACAAATACAATTAAGTCTTTTTGGGTGTAACTGATGTTTTCGTGTCAATATACAAACTTTTTCAAAAAATGGAAGTTTTTTGAAAATATTGCAAATTAATTTTCAAATGTCGCGATATTTGGCTATAGAAGTTAATTTTTTACAAAATTTTTAACCATACTAGGGTTTTTCTAGTCGTTTGAGACATTTTCGGGGTATACCCGGGTACCTTCCCGTGATCAAAATCAAAAAATTCCTTCAGATTCGTGTTTCCCCTATATCGAAAAATCCCCTGGCACCAAATTTCAGCCAATTAGGAGAGTTTTTGACTCCAAGGGGGCCAAAAACTCGAAATCAAATGAGTTTTAAAACCAAAGGCAAAAAGACACATACAAACACGGGACCCGAACCCTGTACCTTTAGATTAAAGAACAGTACTCCATCCAACTGCGCTATGCGAAATTCGGATTCCCCGCATAAAATTACCCCTAGAGGGATCAAAATTTCAGATGATAAAAAATTTTTGGACAAAATATATGGAGGGACCATTAGGGAAAATTTTTTAATTTTTCCAGAACGACCCCCCAGCTACGCCACTGGTTTCTCTCTTATTGCTATCGTTTTGTGTTACCTGCTAAACCAGCGACAATCCGCTGTTTCATGCTGACATGGTTTTGGCGTAATATTTCCTTCATCTTTTGGCTTTAGAACACAAAGAAAATAGATATCAGCAGTCTTGGGATATCGATATGTAAGACTATGCCTAAAACCATAAATTGTATCATGTTAAAAATTCAGGGTGTCGTCCAGTGACCTGTTGCTGATCTAGGAAAAAGGAAAATTTCGGTATTTTTACATGTATTTTTTGGAAATTTTCCATTTTTTAAACAAAATTTCCGTTTTTCATTAAAGAAATGTGGAAAAACAGAAAACGGACTATCAAAATCCATAGCCCGATTTCTTGCCATTGTTGTCTTTATTCTTGTTTGTGATTTTTTCGTTTTGATGTGTAAACTTTCCAAACAAGAGATTTCGATTTTCAAATATTTTTTGAAGAAATTCTGCCGCTTTTTTATCCAAGTTCTTGACTCTTTTTTCACGCTTTTGACTAGTGATAGAAAACCGACCCGAACCCAAAGCGGAAAATGGAAATTTTTTTGTATAATACTTTCCGTTTTCTGAGTTCAGCAATAGGCCACAGATTGCACCTCACCAACACCTTTGCACCCTTGTCGAGTGCAAAAATTTTTTCATCCGTGAGGGTGTAAATTGCACCCTCACGATAAAATTTTTGCACTCTCATAAAAAACTAAAATGGATACCCCCAGTGAAAATTACACGATATACCTGAATGTAAGTAAACACACAAATTCGGTTTCAACACCAGTTTCTTCTAACACTTCTCTTGTTGCGGTTTCATAGATTTCTTCACCGGGATCACCAGATCCACCAGGAAATTTCCATCCTAGATAAATACCGCGCTGTTCTTTCATCAATAAAATTTCGCCCTTTTCATTCACGACAATACCTCCAACGCCAATCGAAGTAAATGGGTATCTGATTTTTATTCGAAATTAATCATTTTCATTAGGATTGGCGGGAACGAGAAAATTTCACCAGGAACGGGAAAGCAAGAAATGTTCTCTTCGAGAAACGGGAAAATAAGGAAATTTGGAGCTAGGGGTCGTTCACATATCACGTGATCAGGTTAAAGGGGGTGGGGTAGATGAAATGATTACGCTTGATCACGGTGGGAGGGAGGGGGAACAGGTCTAGTGTTGTATTCAAGTACACTACTCGAATGACGAGTCGAATAGTGTACACTAATCGACTCGTCTAATCGAAAAGTGTACACTACTCGAAATTTTTTTCAAAAATTCATTTTTAAACAATTTCGAATAGTGTACAATACTCGACTGAAATCGAAAGATCGAGTCGAGTAGAATACAGGTAATTCAAATCATTGATCACGTGATGGTCAGGTCATTGATCACGTGATCAGGCATGTAGCGAGAAGTAATCCCCCCACGAAATCGAAGATGAAAATTTTTCCTAATGGTCCCCCTTGTTTTTGGCCAAAATTTTCGAATAATTTATAATAAAAAATTACTAAAATCGAAAAAATAGATCAAAATCGATAAAGTTGCCAAAATTTTTATTGAAATTCTTTAAGCTTAAATATTATGAAAAATTGGTAAATTTTGGTAAATTTGATGAGAAAACTTCCCAAATAAGAAAATTTTTGCTTTCTCAAAATCGGGAATTCCGATATTACAAAAGTAACCATTTTCGGGGGAAAAAGTCGTCGAGAATCGTCCCGATCCGGGAAACAGGAAAATTTTTCCCACCAACCCTAATTTTCATAAACTTACAAGGGTAAACTACTTGGACGAGAGGTCGGTATCCATTTTGTTAGCATGACATGCGTTGGCTGTGCGTGATGAAACTGGAATCCATGTTCAGTTAATATGGGAACCCACCAGCTGTCCTAAAAATTTGTCTCTTTAACAATGTTTTAGAAAATAGTTTGTATTGCAATCCTATTAACTTTTTCTTAGCTAACTAGGGTTATTGGAGTCACGATTTTTGAATCGAGATCAAAGAACGAGATTAAGATTTTTGAGATCGAGAGGCTTTGGTATAGACTTAAGCTTAGGTCTAAACCTAAGCCTAGCATAAGCTTAGGCTTAAGCCTAAGCTTACAGGGGGGGGGACAAAAGTCCTCGCCAAGGGGGCAAAAAGTCCCCGGTGAGGACTTTTGCCCCTTAAGCGAGGATATACTGCTCCTTATGCGAGGACTTTTGTCCCCCTCCCCTTGTAAGTCTAAACCAAAGTCCAAGACTAAAAAATTTCAATATATTGCTGAGCCATAGCACAAATTTTTTTATTGTTCAAAAATCAGTTTCTTTTGCTCAAAAATAAATATTATTCGCTAACCTGAATATCAACATGGAACCAAATTCCACGAACATCATCTTTTCTCCAGCTCTGAATAGAAGTTTCTAAAACAGCGCGTGCAGAATCGGCAGTAATATTCCGAAAATGGCTCGAATCTAACAAAATACCGCCATAAACATCCGTTTTTCCTTCTAATCTACTCATGACTCTTGTAGACAATAATCTAATAAACAACAAAGAACGCATTCATCTTCTTAAAATTTCATGGTAAATTTTTGTGTAATATTGTAAAACTGCAAAAAAGTGATGATAAACACGAAATGCGATTTCTAGACATAAACTATTTACGCGCTTTATCGGAATACACAAAATGTGCACTATAAAAAAAATATTTTCCGTCTGATAATTTAAATTTGCCGGCAAAACGTTGTGCTAAACCAAACCTTTGGTATATACTTTTATAATTTTAACTTTTGCGCAAAAAATGTCTGACAAATCATTATGCCAGAATTCAGGTTTTTGCTTTATTACAAAACTTACCATAGTCTGTATGAAAAAGGGTCATCAAATTTTTTCTTTTAAATGGCTAAAAAATTCTTTCATATGATGCAAGATTAGTTTAAAAAAACGTGAAAATTTTTTCTGAAAATGACCCCTCTAGGGGTAAAAACATGTGGGGAATCCGAATTTGACAATTTCGAAGCGAAAAAATGCTTCCCTGATTCAGGAAAGGCCTGTATATTGAAAATAAAAGTCGCAAAAATCGCATTTTTCGCTTAAATACACAGGCTTTCCCTGGATCAGGGAAGCGTGTTTCGATTCGAAAATGTCAAATTCGGATTCCTCGCATGTTTTTACCCCTAGCTGGGTCATTTCTAGTAAAAAAATGTTCACGTGGGTNCCTGATTCAGGAAAGGCCTGTATATTGAAAATAAAAGTCGCAAAAATCGCATTTTTCGCTTAAATACACAGGCTTTCCCTGGATCAGGGAAGCGTGTTTCGATTCGAAAATGTCAAATTCGGATTCCTCGCATGTTTTTACCCCTAGCTGGGTCATTTCTAGTAAAAAAATGTTCACGTGGGTGGCCCCCCTCCCTCTTTTGTGTAGTAGCTCCAAACTTTTTAAGTTACAAAAATTTGTACAGGGGGCGGCAAAAGTCCTGGCCTAGACGGCAAAAAGTCCTGACCTAGACGGCAAAAAGTCCTGACATTTCCAAAACGTGTTTTCTCGACAATTCTGGGCGAGAAAACACCTTTTCAGCGTTTTTTACAATGTCAGGATTTTTGCCGCCTAGGTCGGGACTTTTGTCCGCCTAGGCTAGGATTTTTGCCGCCCCCTGTAAGTACTAAAAATCGTAATGTAAGTACAAGGGGGGGGGGCAAAAGTCCTCGCCTAAGGGGCGGTATACCCTTGCCTAGGGGACAAAAAGTCCTCGCCAAGGGGGCAAAAAGTCCTCTCCAAGGAATAAATCGCTCAGGATTTTTTGTTAAATTATTTGCCGTGTATGTTGATTGATATTTCGAAACTTGACATTTCGAGACCGCGTTGACTTTTCGAAACTTACTGAACAATTTACGGTTGGTCGCTGAATGCCAGACTATCTGATCTGGCAAGTTAAGCAACTTTGGGCCCTCAGGTTCGATCCCCGAAGGATAAAATGTTAAAAAATTAAAAACTTTTATCAGACTCCCTCAATTCGACCTCGTAGAATGTTTTCCATTTTTTGNGATCTGGCAAGTTAAGCAACTTTGGGCCCTCAGGTTCGATCCCCGAAGGATAAAATGTTAAAAAATTAAAAACTTTTATCAGACTCCCTCAATTCGACCTCGTAGAATGTTTTCCATTTTTTGCTTCCATTAAAAATTTTTTCTATGACTTTAAATATTTTTGCATAAAAAATCTCGATTTTTTAGTGATCTCGATCACTTTGTTGACATTTTCGATGGGTTAACCACATTTTCTTGAAGAATTGGCCATGGAAATTCCAAACATCAAATGACCCCATGTATCTTCCACTAGCAAATATTTTATTCGTTGGCGAGAAATTTTATCCCTTAGACGAGGACTTTTGTCCTCCCCCTTGTAAGAATTGTAACTTGCTGATCACACTGTCGTCCACCCTATTTATTTCATCAGATTGAATTTTGAACGTGACAAAAATCATTATTTTCAAATCAAAATCTTCGAAAACATGAATTTTTGCACTTTTTCGGTTGATACAAGGGGGGATGGGCAAAAGTCCTCGCGTAAGGTATATCCTCGCCAAGGAGGCAAAAGTCCTGACATTGTCAAAAACGCTGAAAGGGTATCTTCTCGTCCAGAATTGTCGAGAAAACACGTTTCTGAAATTTCAAGACTTTTGCCCCCTTAGGCAAGGGTATACCGCTCCTTAGCCGAGGACTTTTGCCCCCCCCCCGTATTTTTACTGAAATGAAGTAATAATAATAAAAAATTCGCATTTGCACAGAAAAATATTTTACAGTGCAAAGGAAGCATGTTAGACATTGTTTTGTTTGTTTGTTCCATGTTGATCGATTTTTGCTTTTAAAAAGTTTTATAACAGGAAGAATTTCAGTTGAAAATGCCTCTACCGGAAAAGATTGTTTGGCCTTGGGATCCCGCATTTGAACCACAAAAACATAAACGGAAGACTGCAGAAGAATTGCCGGCCCCTACGCCGGAAGCTAAACCAACTGAACGTGGAATTCGTGCTGTGCTTTTAGGTCCTCCAGGTTCTGGAAAAGGAACGCAGGTATGCAAGTTTTGTTTTGACATTTATTTNCAACTGAACGTGGAATTCGTGCTGTGCTTTTAGGTCCTCCAGGTTCTGGAAAAGGAACGCAGGTATGCAAGTTTTGTTTTGACATTTATTTAAAGGGACAAACGACCGAGGTTCGTTTGTCCTAGAGCCTATTCAAAATCAATATTTTGACCAATTTTGGGCTCAAAAATTAATTTTTTATCAAATTTTGAGCTCAAAATTCAAATTTGATTCCAAAAATGGGTTCAAAAGTCAATTTTTCACCCAATTTTGATCTCAAAATTCAATTTTTCTAAGCCATATACTAGGATCGAATTTTTAGGCTCCCAACTTTGCAAAGAAATTTCATGCATGTCATTTGGCAACTGGTAAATTTTGTTAAAATTTTGAAAAGAAATGTTTGTGTTTAGGTGATTTGCTTCGAGCCGAATTGTCATCGGGTACTAAATTATCTGAAGAATTCAAGAAATATATGGATGCGGGACAATTGGTACCAGATGATTTAGTTTGTCAATTAGTTGATCAAACTCTAGACCGACCGGATTGTAAAAGTGGATTTATCTTGGATGGTTTTCCACGCACAACTGTACAAGCTGAAAAAGTAGGCTAAAATTTAATATTTAAGTTCAAAAATCAATTTTAATTTCAAAAATGCGTTAAAAATCAATTTTTTTACCAATTTTGAGCTCAACATTTAATTTTTCATCCAATTTTGATCTCAATAATGGGTTCAAGATCAATATTTTGATCATTTTTGAGCTCAAAAATAATTTTTTGATCAATTTATTTAATATNCAATTTTGACCTCAATAATGGGTTCAAGATCAATATTTTGATCATTTTTGAGCTCAAAAATAATTTTTTGATCAATTTATTTAATATTAGAAATTTTTTATAGCTAGATGAATTGCTTGATAAACGAAAATCTCCGTTAGATGCTGTGGTGGAGTTATCAATTGACGATGACTTGCTTGTTCGTCGCATTACTGGGCGACTTTTCCATATTCCAAGTGGCAGATCATATCACGAAGAATTTAATCCACCTAAAAAGCCTATGACTGACGATGTTACTGGAGAGCCGTTGACAAAAAGATCTGATGACAATGAAGGGGTTCTCAAAAAACGATTAGGTGTCTATCATCAGCAGGTTTGTCAATATTTTTTGTTAGCGTTAGCTTCTGAGCAATTTAAAGTATAATTATTACCTTCAATCGTACAGTTATCACTAGTTTATAATAAAGAAGTATTAACACTGGAAAAGACCCTTTGGATCTATCTTAGGCAAAAAATTACGCTGAACACGATGGTGAAAAATTTTTTTCTATAAATTTAGTTAAACCATTTTTCGAAAAAAATTTGTCACCATTGTGTTTAGCGTAATTTTTTGTCTATGATGAATCCAAATTTGGGGAGGGTCTTTCTAGTGTTAAGAACTAGATAACAATTTGTTGACAATGGATGATTGATTTTTNTTTTGTCTATGATGAATCCAAATTTGGGGAGGGTCTTTCTAGTGTTAAGAACTAGATAACAATTTGTTGACAATGGATGATTGATTTTTGACTAATGTTTATTTTTGTTTAGACCCAACCTTTGGTTGATTACTACACTAAGCATGGAATACATACTAGTATTGATGCATCATTGCCCATGCAAGAAGTTTCTGCTAAAATTGATGCCTTGTTCACGAAGCTTACTTCCATCAAAAATAGGACAGATTTTGAATAGCTGTTTACTCTCTAGGATTAGGTGTTATAGTAGTATCTGATTAGGTGTTATAGCAGTATCTGATTAGGTGTTATCTAGTAGTATCTACTAGTCTTTTAGGATTTTGAATATTTGAGTAAATGTGACAAGTAAAATTTAACTAGAATTTTGGTAAATGAAAAATTTAAATAAATAGCGAAATTTAAAAGCCAATACATATTTTACTTTGAATCTCTCTTTTTATTTGTCGCATTTTTAGCTTTTATACGTGTGCTCAAAAGTATTGCAGTTATACTGTCACATTTAAAGTTTAAAATTTTGTATGTCTATTTATATAGAATTCTATCTTCGAGCATGTGATTTCAAAATGCGCCTTTTGCTCATTCCACTTTCTTTCGCTCAATTACTCGTGTTTTAATTTCGGACTTATAATAAAGATTAACACCACATTTAATTTGCTTGAACTTTATGGTTGAGATACCATTGATACACGTTTTTATATCTACGCATTTCTTATAAAATACTTTTGGAACGATTTAACAATCTCTGTTTATGTAAACAAATGGTCGACAAAAATTAAGAGATATTTTCTTGAGCATTCAAAGTAGAGTTCGGAAATTTTGATCATCAAAATCGATCAAAACTATGTTTTTACTCGATTACGATCGGAAAATTGAATTTCAACGAGGCCCCCTATATCTACAAGTTTTTTAAAAAACGATCAAAACTGGTGGTATAGACTTGAGAAGATCAAAATTTGGGGGTCTACTTGTTAGATCTAAGGCGGCCTCATCGAAATGCAAGCGAGTTTTCGATCGTAATAGAATAAAAACATTTTGACAAATATTTTGATTTTTGACGAATTTTTTGATGTATCTTGTTGGGATCGAAAAATTTTTTTCGAATTTTTTTAAAAATACGCTATAAATGCTCTCCGTATTGAAATACATCGGCCAGATAGAAATTTTGGTCGAAAAAATTATCTAGGATGGGCAATGGTCCAGCTCGTTACACCAAACTCAGATCCCTTGATTTGCCTGAATATTGACACGAAAACTCATAATTGTTTTAATCAATTTTGGGCCCCTCTGGGAGTAATTTTAGGCGTAGAATCCGAAAAAATGATTAATTTTTGATGAAAAAATTTTTTAAGGGGTCAAAACAGGGGTTTTTTAAATTTTCAAAAATAGGGGGTACCTCCTGTTTTGACCCCTTAAAAAATTTCTCATCAAAAATTAATAATTTTTTCGGATTCTACGCCTAAAATTACCCCCAAAATTGATTAAAACAATTATGAGTTTTCGTGTCAATATTCAGGCAAATCAACGGATCTGAGTTTGGTGTAACGAGGTGGACCATAGCCTCTAGGATGTTTTAGACAGGTTAGAAAATTCAAAAAATCAACGCAAAATTGGGTTTTTAAGATTCAGACAAAGTTTGGAATTTTATATCAATTGGATTTAGACTTGAAATGATTCTTAAAAATTTGTCCATGCGTTAATTTTATAAAATAAATTCATCTTTAAGGCCTCTTCAATCGTTCAACACTTGTAGCTTGTACCTTCGAGTGTTCAAGAAAGCGTCTATTAACTTTGTTATTTTTTAACCGAAGCTTTAAAAATTGTTTTATTTTCTACCTTTTAAACTCCTTACGAATATATCTTATAGCTATTCAGATAAATATAAGAAAAGATGGCTCTTACTCGTGCAAATAATGAAGAAATTCAAGAAATTTGGAAGAAGCTTAGTGACGGCTTGACTATGATCTATAGTGATCCTCAGCATCCTGTTAGCACAAAAGAATACATGGATTTATACTCGTAAATAATTTTCTTTTTAAATTGTTTTATTCGCTTCTGTTGACTCTAGGATTTTTCACAACGATCGATTTCCTCCACTTTTATATGTCCAAAATCAAAAAACTCTTTCATATTCGTGTTCCCCATAACAAAAAAACCCCGGGATACAAAAAATCAGCCAGCTATGAAAAATGTTTTAAAGAAAAATCGAATTTTTAACAAAATCGGCAGATTTTTTATACCCAGAAGTTGTTCGATTTGGGGAATTCGAATTTGAAGAAATTTTTTGATTTTGACTATGGGAAAGTGAAGAAAATCTATCGTTGTAAAAAGTTCTTTCCTTTTAGATGTGTGTATAACTTTTGCACTCGGGCAAACGTGGAAGAAACTACTAATCGACCAATTAATGCACGTCGTGGAGCAAATGCACCTGGTGGCGCTGAATTCATCGGCTCTGATTTGTATGAACGCTTGAAAAAGTTTATCAGCGATTTTGTCGGTGAACTGCTTGTTGTAAGTTGTTGGGTTTTTTACTTTCTTTATAATATAAATTTTAGACATGCAAAGATAAAGCTGGTAACCAATTATTGGAAAAATACACAACACTTTGGAAGCAATTTCAATTTAGTTCGACAGTTGTTAATGGCATTTTTGCATATTTGAATCGGCATTGGATTAAGCGAGAATTGGATGAAGGTCATCAAGATATTTATGAGGTTTATAACGTAAGTTTATTTTTAAATATTTCATTTGTCTTCAGTGGCGCAGCCAGGAATTTTTTCGAAAAAATATTTCAATTTCACTGAAATATCGTGTTTTGGATAGATTTTGGGTTAAATTTTGAAAAAAAAATTTCAAACTTCCCTACTGATTGTCTTTTAGTTGGCAGTTGTGACATGGAAGACCATACTTTTTGAAACATTGCATCAAAACGTCACCGCAGCTATTCTAAAGCTTATTGAACAGGATCGAAACGGCGAAAAGATTCAGAACTCACTGGTCAGCGGTGTAATCAGTTCTTATTGTAAGTAATGACTAATCATGTATTCCCGATCTACAGTAAACTTTCTTAAGCGGGCCACCCTAGAGGTCTTAAAAAAGTTATTCGAGATTTTAGTGGAACTTGGAATCAATGAACAGGATGATAATGCAAATTTCAACACAAATGCTGGTGGTGGACGTCGTGCTATTGCGAAACTCGCCGTCTATAAGAATCATTTTGAAAAACGTTTTTTGGAGGACACTCGTGGATATTATACGACCGAATCTACAGAATTTGTTCAAAACAACAGTGTTACGGAATATCTCAAAAAGGTTGGTTTATTTTCAATATATACACAGTGATGCCAAGGAAAATTTTTTAAATTATAAAATTTTGAACTTTATCAGATTTTAGGAGCAACAATCAGCAAAATGCTAATTTTCCATTATATTTCTTATAGATTTGACAAAATTTTGCATCCCAAAAATCAGAATTAACACTGAAAAATCAGCATTTTACCAGATTTGACATCTTAAAATCAGCACTTTTCTGAAAATATCAACAAACTTGGCACCCCTGTATATACATGATGATTTTTTATTTTTAAGGTCGAACGCCGACTATCAGAGGAGCGCGATCGTTGTGCACTCTACTTAAATGAATCTACGCAAGATCCTCTTGCAAAAACCCTAGAAGATGTCCTAATCAAACAGCATCTGGAGCTTTTCCATTCCGAATTCGAGACTTTGTTAAAGCATAAAAAGGACGAAGATTTAGCACGCATGTTTTCTCTCTGTGAGCGTGTTGAAGGAGCATTAGAGATTTTCAAGGAGACTCTCGAACAGCATATTGAAAAGAAGGGACGTGAGGCTATTGAAAAGATTGCATCCGCTGCAACGAATGTATGTTGATTGATTTACGATTGCTTATTGAAAGTAATCAAAAAATTGACATTTTTTTATTAATTATGCAATAACTCCTAAATCAGAAAGAGTTATGGCATGATTTTGGTGTCATTCGATTGCTACGAAATTCAGCTTTCTAACTACACCAAGACTATTACTTTCGGAGAAATTCTCAAACAAATAAAAAACGTTTCGAAATGTCATCTTTTGAAACATCATATGACCAAATTTGATAAGCCTTCTAAACTATGATATTTTTCTTAGGATCCTAAGCAGTATGTGAACACGATTCTCGACGTTCATCGCCGCTTTTCAACCCTTGTTGCAGATTCTTTTAAGTCAGAAGCCGGGTTTGTTCAGGCTATGGATAAAGCGTTCACGTCATTCATAAATCGAAATCAAGTTACAGAAGTATCTAAAAGCTCGTCAAAATCACCCGAATTGTTAGCCAGATATTGTGATTTGCTGTTACGCAAAAGTGCCAAGAACCCTGAAGAGATGGAGCTTGAAGATCTTCTCAATCAAGTGGTCAGTTTTTACACTTTATGAAGGAAGCTGAAATTTTGGGCTTTCTTTTTGTTATACATTATGATTTTTTAGATGGTCGTATTCAAGTACATTGAAGATAAGGATGTCTTCCAGAAGTTCTACTCAAAGATGTTGGCGAAACGTTTAGTCAATGAATTGTCAGCTAGTGATGAGGCAGAATCCAATATGATCGGAAAATTGAAGCAGATGTGCGGTTTTGAATATACGAGCAAGTTGCAGCGTATGTTCACTGATGCGGGTCTCAGTAAAGACATTACAGAGAATTATCGACAGGTATGATGAAAATTAGAGATTGAAAATTTTGTTCATCCAAATCGATCAAAACTGCATGTTTTTAATCTATTACGATTGAAAACTCGCTTGCATTTTGAAGAGACCCCCTTAGATCTAGAAGTAGACTCCCAATTTTGATCCTTTTCCACGTTTTTTTAAAAACTTTTGACCAAAAACTGGGGGTTTAGACTTGAAAAAAGAACAAAATTTGGTGGTCTATTTGTGATCTAGGGAGCATTGAAATTCAAGCGAGTTTTCGATCGTAATAGAGTAGAAAGATGCAGTTTTGGTCGATTTTGATGATCAAAATTTACGATCTTTAATGAAAATACCTTATTGTTTTGTTACAATTTTGTCTTTTTTTAGTATATTTCGGGTCGACCTACAGAACATCATGTCGATTTCTCAATTATGGTTTTGGCTTCAGGCGTTTGGCCCTTCCAACAGAACTTCACTTGCCAGCTTCCAAAGGCCTTGTCTCTTTGTATGGACAGCTTCACTAGTTTTTGTATGTATTAAAAATCTTTCTATTTCATTATTTGCTTACAGGGTGGTTGAAAGTTCATGATCAGTTTTTTTTAATGTTGATATTTGACTATAGAAGTCGATTTTTTACGAAATTTTTGACATTTCTAGTGGTTTTCTACAAGAATCTGCCGTTGTTTTTTCTTCTAGACCTCAGGAATATGCTCAAAAATGACTTATAAACAGACCTTTTTTGGGATTTTACTCTCTTTGGGTTATATCCCGTGATCAAAAGTTCTNCAGACCTTTTTTGGGATTTTACTCTCTTTGGGTTATATCCCGTGATCAAAAGTTCTCCGAATCGGCTGAAATTTGGTATCCAGAAGTTTTTCTATTTGGGGGAACACGAATCCTGAGGAATTTTTTGGTTTTGACCACGTGAAGGTACCCCTACGAAAGTAAAATTTCAAAAAGGTTTGTTTTTATAAGCCATTTTTGACCATATGTCCGAGGTCTAGGAGAAAAAATCACGGCGGATTCTTGTAGAAAACCCCTAGAAATATCGAAAATTTCGTCAAAATCGACTTCTATAGTCAAATATCAATATTTTAAAACAAGTGATCACGAACTTTTCACGCACCCTATACTTATTTAGATACGAATCGACATAACGGCCGAAAACTGGCCTGGCTTTTGCACATGTGCCGCGGTGAAGTGACTGGCTATGGATTCTCTCAGCGAAAATACACTTTTACTGTATGTTTTTTATTGGAATACCCTGTCAATATTAATATAAAAAATTAAAAACCATTTTATTTAACACCGACTTTCACTCTGATAGTGGTGTCTTTAGGTTTTTGTTAGCGAGCTAGCATTTTTCTAGGCCTCTACTGCACAGATTACCGTCCTTATGATGTTTAACGAGGCTATCGAATATACTTTGGCTCAGATTTGTGAACGTGTTGAATTGAAGAAGGAGCAAATTGTGCCATATCTACAGTCTATAGTTAAAGTGGACTTGTTGAAGGTTGTCGACAGCTCTTCAGATTTAGACGATAATTCGTCAGATGAGACTAAGTTGGCTCTGAATACCGAGTTTCAGAAGTATGTGTTTTTTAAATCATATCAACGGTATCAGTAATGTTTACAGAAAAAATTCGCGGTAGCCCAAAAACATAAGGGTTCCCTTTATGATTTTTTACAAATTTTACACAAAAATCGCCTTGGTCCCCTCCAGGGCTATAGCGGAACAGGTTCAATGGCCTGAATCAAAATCGTCGAGTACGGAAACGGAACCGAGACATGGGTACTGCACTGCAACTTCTGCCCAAAAATTTTGAAACACAATAATCAAGCTCTTATGTCAGATTTTTGACGTAAAAAAAAATTCGATTTTTTCACACTGTCAATTTGAATCGCCAATCCCGTACAGTACCTTTTTTTAAATTTTCAAAAATATGACAAAAACATAAAGGGGATCAATAGGAAAACTTTTTCGGATTTCGGGTGGGGGCGGGCTCCCTTGCTCACCAAGAAACGCTATTGAACGATATATAATCATTAAGTCAACAACTTTTCTTATTTGTTATAAATTGTTCATTTGTAGCAAGAAATTAAAAGTCGATCTCACAAAGATTCTTATGCGTGGTGAAGTTAAAAAAGACAGTGAAGAAGTGCAACGATCAGTCGATGATGATAGGCGTCTAGTTATCCAGGTAATAATTGTATATTTTGAATTACAGGGTGAGCCAAAAAGGCTGTATGCGTTTTTTAGCGAAAAATGTTCAAAACTTTTTCAAAAATCGAAAAAATACCCCTTAAAGGTGATTTTTGAAAAATTTTCACCAAAAAAACTCAAAAGTATGGGTTTTTTGGCTTACCCTGTAATAGTGGTTGTTAAATTATGTTTTAGGCAGCAATTGTGCGTATTATGAAAATGAGGAAGACTTTGAAGCATAATCAACTTATGACGGAAGTTCTTCAGGTACGCTTAAATTTTAAAAACAAAATTTGATTCAGGCCCTTACAAGGGACATGCACGAAGTGGTGCTTGAAATGTTTAAAAAGTCCTATATATTCTAAAAGAGGATACCTGATAATCCTTTAGAAATAAAAAAAATTAGCTGCTATAACTCTAGTCTCGAGGAGATAAAAAATATACACTATATAAGTAAAAAATGATTCCTTCAATCAAAAAGCAGAGTGGCTAAGTGGATTGCAGGACGGTCCATGTTTCGACTCTCCTTGCAGTCCAAAAGTGTTTACCTTTTCTTAAAATTTTTCATATTTGAGGATCCAGTACCCCCTTGTTCACCTATTCCCTAACTTTCCCCTCATAGCTACGCCACTTGATACAATGAAAAAATTCATGAGCTGATATGTTAAATGGAAATGGTTCTGCTAAAGCATTTTATGAATTTTATGCCTAACTTGCAATTTTAGCAACTGTCGACGCGATTCCAACCGAAAGTGCCAATGATTAAGAAATGCATTGATTTGCTCATCGAAAAAGAATATGTGAAGCGAGTCGAGAACGACAAGGATACCTATGAATACATTTCCTAAACATGTGCCACGTGATCTTTCTCAATCTTGTTTATTTTCGTTTACGAATTTTTTATTATCATTTCTCGGTTATAATGTAGTTTGTGTGTGTATTTTATTAAGACATTTAAAAATTGACCCAAAATTTTGAGTATGTTATCTGTGATTAGCAAATTAAAAGCTTTTTTTGAATCTCTACAATGGGTGCAAATTTTACGGTTTTGAATGTTTAGTAACCATTCAAAAGAGGGGGATTCCTCCTCACCTGTTAATGAATTTTTATTTGCAAAACAAACTTTGAAATATCCCATCCACAGTTTGCTAAAGCAAATAACCAACGCCGTTATGAAAACGCTATTTTTAACAACTTTTATGAAATTAGGTGTTATTTCGAAAAGTACCAACGTTTTCTCACATAAAAATACCCGTATGCAACATTTTTAACGAATTTGGACACAAGGAAACGGATGGGGTTGAATCTACGATACCAACGTTGTTTAACTTGCCAGATTGGACGGGATACAGGCTTTGGATTTTAAATTTTGGGTACAGTTTTTTTATAGTTGGGGTTGAAAACGGACTAATAGTGGAAATTGAAATTGTACAAAAACAGAAAAATTTGCCAAAAATTGCATTTTCTATTGAAAAAGAACATTTATGATAAAAAATATTTTATAAAAGAATGTAATAAGGTGAAATTTTCAACAAAAAGATATTTATGATGACTGAAATTGCTCACCTCCTACAAATGATGTGTTTGTAAACCACGGCATAGAGTGGGGTATTTCAAAACTTGAAGTTAAACCGTAAACATTGTATTATTAAATATATTGGATGAAAATGTAAAATAAACGTATTTTATTATTTGTTGATATTGATTAAAACATGTTACATCATGGCATTACCTTTTTTCTATCTTTGTTTCGTTTTTGTATATACAGTCGAGTCTCGATTTAAAGGACCATTCCATTTTTTAGGATATTGATTCCATGTGAAAGAGCACAAAATTTGGAGCATTTTTTGCTTTTACGATACTACTTGAAAATCTAACCGTAAAAAGTTATGAGCGAACCAAAATTGCGAAAAAATTCAAATTTGCCTGTACCTAGGCATCAATCAGATTGTTTATTGAAACGATTTAATAAAACATAATAAAAAATTCAAAATCCTTGAACATTTGCGAAAAAATAAATGCAGCATTTTTTATAACTCGTCGAGACGAATAAAATGACACCAAAATTATTGAATTTGAACAATGTTTTGGGTTATTGAAACAAAAACATGAACCAGGGGCCTATTGCACAAAATGAAAAGCGTAAAGTGCAAAGTTGAAGCAATTAATGCACTAAAAAACTTTAAGTGCAAACTCTACATTTTTCA
The DNA here is from genome assembly GCA_900406225.1 of Acrobeloides nanus. Taxonomy (NCBI): domain Eukaryota; kingdom Metazoa; phylum Nematoda; class Chromadorea; order Rhabditida; family Cephalobidae; genus Acrobeloides; species Acrobeloides nanus. The sequence continues at coordinate 17,538 of OZJO01001379.1, forward strand.
CTTTAAACTTTTTCGGTAAAAAAGTGACGAGTCAAAGATTGACCCTTCACTTTTTTCACTTGAAAACGTTTGTTTGACCCTTAAAAATTGAAACATATTTTTACCCATATAAAAATACGTATTTTAACCCATATTTTCAATATTTTTGGGCTAAAAAATCGAAAATAAATTTTTTTTTTCCCAATAACTTTGTTTGCTAATCAAATCCGGTGATTAGAGCGTTCGATTGAGCTATCGGTCGATGGAAACGGATTTAAACTCGATTTTTGGCGAATTTTTGAAATGTGGGAGCAATCAAAAAACAACCTGTACGTATGCTATAAAAAACGTATTTTTCAATTTTTAAGGGTCAAACAAAGGTTTTCACGCTTCGGGAATGCGCGCAATCGATTTTTCGCATAAAATTACCCCTAGATATGTCATTTTGCAACAAAGAAATTAGACAAATTTTGTGCTCTTTCATATGGCATTAACTTCCCAAAAGTGGAATAGCCCTTTAAGGACACTTCTAAAAATATTTAAATTATAAAATCCAAAAAGAGTAAAATTATAAAAAATTTTTTTGATAATTTCGTTTAACGAGTGTATATAACGTTTTTCATGGAAAATGTCAGCTACTTGGCGAAGTGGATAAGGCCGTCCGATATGGCAAGTTAATCAACGGTGGACTGGCCCAGGTTCGATCCCACTAGGGCAAAAATTTCGATCTACAAAAAAACTTTCTTTACAAAGAATGGAACAAAAAAATTTTGCTCCAAAGAAAAGTTTTTGTAGATCAAAATTTTTGCCCTAGTGGAATTGAACCTGAGTCGACCCAACATTGCTCAACTTGCCAGATCGGACGGGTGGGGGCTTCCTTATCCACTTCGCCAAGTAGCTGACATTTTTCGTAAAGCTAACCATGAAAAATATAATTTACAATTTCAATTTTTGACGCATTTTTCGATTTTTAACGAATTTTTCAATTTTTGTCGAATTTTTATCTCAATGATTTTTGTTAAATGCTATTTATAGGAGCCGATATATAAAGCTCGTTTTGACATTTCAATGGAGACTGACCGATCGCTGACCGCTTTGAGCAAAATGAACGTCATTGGTGAAGAAATAATTGATGAGAAAAAGTTCGTCAAATTTGCAACCACACCGAAAATGCCCACATATCTTGTGGCGTTTGCCGTCGGCGAATTTGATTATTTTGAGGTAGTGTTTTGGGATTTATGATTGTGTATTGAATCGAAAAGGGCTCAACCATGTTTGTTGTTTGGGTAAAGTTTGTTTATTAAATGGATTCATCAAATAAGAGTATATGACTAATAATGACTAATAAGGAGTATATAATTATTAATACTGCATTATTCTTACATACAAATTGCGAAACTTTGAGTGATTGATGAGTCATTTTTACATAGGTGACAAGTTGAGATCGAAAAAATTGTTTTGAAACTACGCCATAAATTTCTTCCGTTTTGTAATATTGTGTATTATTATATTTATATAATACAGATAGAAATTTTGGTTGAAAAAATTATCTAGGATGTTTTATACTGGTTAGAAAATTCGAAAAATCGGGTTTTTATGCTTTGGCAAGGTTTTAAATTTTGTATGGATCGAATTTTGAGAGTTACTTCAGGGGGCGGGGGGTGGTCACCCACGTGAAATTTTTTGTGGAAATGACCCCTTTAGGGGTAAAAACATGTGGAGAATCCGAATTTTGCATTTATAAAATTTCTCGGATTCAAGAAAAGCTGTATATTGACACGAAAATTCGAGAAAATAACATATTTTAGTCTAAAAAACGCTTTTTCTTTCCTTTTACACATTTTTACCCCAAAAGGGTTCGTCGTTTTTAGGCAAAAATTGCATTTTTGCGACTTTTCGCACACAATATGCCTCCCTTGAATCAGGGAAGTGTTTTTTCGCTTCGACAATGTGTATATATTTGGAGGCTCCAACTATACCGATAACTAGCGATGTCTATGCGTTTTGGAGAAATGTTGGTAATGAATGAGGTCTTCTAAAAACTCTAGCTCTTAAATTTTTGTCTGCTTCATTAAATTTTGTTGAATCTGAATGCGTTTAATACTTGTAGCCTGTACATTCGAGTTTGAAATTAGAATTTAAAATGACTGCAAATTCGTATTCCCCTCATGTTTTTACTTCTACATGGGTTATTTCCAGAAAAATTTTCACGTGAGTGACCCCCCACCCCTATTGTGTAGTAACTCCAAATTGTGAATGGAAATGACTCTTAAAAAATTTTTCATGCGATAAATCAGTTTGAAGGACGCTCCAACCATTTCATACTTGTACATTCGAGTTTTTGAATAAAGCGTCTATTAACTTTGTCATTTTTTAAACCGAAGCTTTAAGAATTGTTTTATTTTCTATCTTTTAAACTCCTGACGAATATAATCTTATAGTTATTCAGATAAATATAAGAAAACTATGGCTCTTGCTCGTGCAAATAACGAAGAAATTCAAGAAATTTTGACGACGCTTATTGACGGCTTGACTAAGATCTATGGTGATCCTCATCATTCTGTTAGCACAAGAGAATACATGGTTTTATACTCGTAAATAATTTTCGTTTTAAATTGTTTTATTCACCTCTTTTGGCTCTAGGATTTTTTAGTGGAATTTTCACAACGATCGATTTTCTCCACTTTTCCCATGTCAAAATCAAAAAATTTCTTCATATTCGTGTTCTCCATAACAAAAAACCCCGGGGTACAAAAAATCAGTCGATTTGGGAAAATGTTTTAAAGAAAAATCGAATTTTTTACCCCTTGTGGTAAAAAATTTGAATTTTCAACCAAAAAAATCCAAATCGGCTGATTTTTTATAGCCAGAGGATAGTGCATAAGTGCCAAAAGTTCTAGAGCCATAGTTCACCAGTAGGGGGTGTATACCGGTCCCTCAGGATGGATGGATGAGAATGGCCTTTCAGGGGATATATGATAAAAAAATTCAAAGAAAAATTGTATGTTTGTTAACTCATATCTGTAGATAGGCTTGTCGATACTCAAAAAAGAACTTTNAATGGCTTTTCAGGGGATATATGATAAAAAATTCAAAGAAAAATTGTATGTTTGTTAACTCATATCTGTAGATAGGCTTGTCGATACTCAAAAAAGAACTTTTTATAAGGATCCAGAAAGAAGATTGATTCAAAAAATATTAGTTTAAATTAATATTTATAAAGATTTTTTCTTGCGAAAATCGGATTTTTGACCTTTTTCGAATCCTTATAAAAAGATCTTTTTTGAGTATATAAATAGATGATGAATGAATTGGAAGGGGGGGGGGGTACACGAATCCTCATGATGGGGATGAATGAATGATTATAAAAGCGGAAGGTTCGAGGATGAGTGGTGAGGGGGTACTGTATCTCCTCCACCTCTCCTTAGTGACCTATGCCTAGAGCCCCTCCTTTTAGGAATGTGTATAACTTTTGCACTCGTTCAAGCATGGAAGGAACTATTAATCGGCCAATTAATGTTCGTCGTGAAGCAAATGCACCTGGTGAATTTATCGGTTCTGCTTTGTATGAACACTTGAGAAATTTTATCAGTAATTTTGTCAATGANACTATTAATCGGCCAATTAATGTTCGTCGTGAAGCAAATGCACCTGGTGAATTTATCGGTTCTGCTTTGTATGAACACTTGAGAAATTTTATCAGTAATTTTGTCAATGAGCTGTTTGTTGTAAGTTGTTGGGTTTTTTACTTTCTTTATAATATAAATTTTAGACATGTAACTATAAAACTGGTAACCAATTATTGGAAGAGTACACGACACTTTGGAAGCAATTTCAATTTAGTTCAACAGTTGTTAATGCCATTTTTGCATATTTGAATAATCATTGGATTAAGCGAGCATTGGTTGAAGGTCTTAAAGATATCTATGAGGTTTATAACGTAAGTTTATTTTAAAAAAGATATTCCAATTGTCTTCAGTCGCGTAGCCAGGAATTTGTTCGAAAAAATTTTTCAATTTCACTGAAATATCGTTTTTTGAGCAGAATACCCATAATTTTGGGTTAAATTTTGAAAAAAATGTTTAAAATTTAATCCAAAATTATGAGTATTTTACCCCAAAAACGATATTTTAGTGAAATTGGAAGATTTTTTTTCGAAAAAATTCCTGGCTACCCCACTGATTGTCTTGGTTTTAGTTGGCAGTTGTGACATGGAAGACCATACTTTTTGAAACATTGCATCAAAACGTCACCGCAGCTATTCTAAAGCTTATTGAACAGGATCGAAACGGCGAAAAGATTCAGAACTCACTGGTCAGTGGTGTAATCAGTTCTTACTGTAAGATTTTTGTGTAATGATGACATATCCTGTACTCCCGATCTGTTAAAGACTATTTTCGATCTCCGATCTTAAAAGAGTTATTTGAGATTTTAGTAGAATTTGGAATCAACGAACAGAACGATGCAAATTTTAATTCAAATGCTGGTGGTGGTCGTCGTGTTATTGCGAAACTCGCTGTCTATAAGAACCATTTTGAAAAGTTTTTCTTGGAGGACACACGTGGATATTATACAACCGAATCTACAGAGTTTGTTCAAAACAACAGCGTTACGGAATACCTCAAAAAGGTTGGTTTATTTTCAATATATACACAGTGATGCCAAGAAAATTTTTTTTAATTAGAAAATTTTGAACTTCAAAAATCAGATTTTAGCAAAAATAAAAAAGTGAGCCAAAAAAGCCGTACTTTTGCGTTTTTTGGCGAAAATTTTTCAAAAATTGCATGAAAATACCCCTTAAAGGTGGTTTTTGAAGGTAAAATTTTTTTACCAAAAACACGGTTTTTTTGCTGACCCTGTATTTTTACTTTTAAGGTTGAACGCCGTCTGTTAGAGGAGCGTGATCGTTGTTCACTCTACTTGAATGAATCGACTCAAGATCCTCTTGCAAAAACCCTAGAAGATGTTCTAATCAAACAGCATCTGGAGCTTTTCCATTCTGAATTCGAGATTTTGTTAGAGCATAAAAAGGACGAAGATTTAGCACGCATGTTTTCTCTTTATGGGCGTATTGAAGGAGCATTGGAGAATTTTAAGAATACTTTCGAGAAGCATATTGAAAAAAAAGGACGTGAGGCTATTGAAAAGATTGCATCCGCTGCAACGAATGTATGTTGATTGATTTACGATTGCTTATTGAAAATAATCGAAAAACTGACATATTTTTTACCAAAACCGCCTTAGGTCCGTTTGTGTTCCGAATACAGAACTCAATGTTTCCGAATACAAAAAACCAATTATATTTCAGTGTTCCATCTGAGAACACAATATGTGTACTGAACACTTTGTATTTTTAACCCATTTTCCATGGACACAACCAAAATACAAAGCCAATCCTGTTAGTTTTTGGTGTGATTAGAAAGCTGGATTTCGTAGCAACCGAATGACACCAAAATTATGCCATAACTCTTTCTGGTTGCGGAAGAAATATTGTATAACTAGTAAAAAAACGTCGAAAAAACTGACATTTTTTATTAATTATACAATATCTCCTCAACCAGTTATTGCATGATTTTGACGCCAAAACTATCAGGATTTGCTTTGTACTTTCGTAGAAATCAGCTCAAAAACATAAAAAACATTTCGAAGTGTCAAGAGGCAAAAGTTCTGGCCTAGACGGACAAAATTTTTGACATTGTCAAAAATGCTGAAAAGGTGTTTTCTCGTCCAGAATTGTCGCGAAAACACGTCTTTGAAATGTCAAGACTTTTGCCCCTTGGGTCAGGACTTTTGTTCGCCTAGGCCATGACTTTTGCCTCTCTCTGTAAGCTTTCTAAACTATGATATTTTTCTTAGGATCCTATGCTGTATGTGAACACGATTCTCGACGTTTATCGCCGCTTTTCAACCCTTGTTGCAGATTCTTTTAAGTCAGAAGCCGGGTTTGTTCAGGCTATGGATAAAGCATTCACGTCATTCATAAATCGAAATAAAATTACAGAAGTATCTAAAAGCTCGTCAAAATCACCCGAATTGTTAGCTCGATACTGTGATTTGCTGTTGCGCAAAAGTACAAAGAAATCAGAGATGGAGCTTGAAGATCTGCTCAATCAAGTGGTCAGTTTTTGCACTTGATAAAAGAAGCTGAAATTTAACAAGGAGCCATCCCGAAGTGTGACATCGAAATCTAGCGCAAATTGATTTTACGGGGGGATAATTTTATGCGAAAAATCGATTTCGCTCATTTCTGAAGCATGAAAACCTATGCCTGCAGTTTTTTATTGTTTATATAACACTTTACATTAATGAAGATCTTGATATTGTTATAGGTCAATTTGATGAACTTTTTGAATTTTAGTGATATTGATTTTGTTGAATAAACATTGTTTTGATAGTTTTAGGGGTAAAGCATAGGTTTTCAAGATTCAGGAATGCGCGGAATCGATTTTTTGCATAAAATTACATCCCTCTAGGGGGTAATTTTGTCAATTTTGAAAGCGATGTCACACTTCGGGGTGGTTCCTTGTAAGATATTTTCTTTTTGTTACACATTATTTTTAGATGATCGTATTCAAGTACATTGAAGATAAGGACGTCTTCCAGAAGTTTTACTCAAAGTTGTTGGCAAAGCGTTTAGTCTACGAATTATCAGCTAGTGATGAAGCAGAATCTAATATGATAGAAAAATTGAAGCAAACGTACGGTTTTGAATACACGAGCAAGTTTCAGCGTATGTTCACTGATTATGGTCTCAGTAAAGACATTACAGAGAATTATCGACAGGTATGATGAAAATACATGGTTTTCCAAAAAACCGTCATTTGATCATTTTTGACGAAAATTTTTCAAATAGGAAATAACTGAAAAAATACGAAAATCGTATAATCGATTTCTAGCATAAAAATACACCTAATTAGTCATTTTGGAGAAAAAATTTTGGAAATTTTTCGCCAAAAAATGACCAAATGGAGGTTTTTTGGAATACTCTTAACTTAATTTCTTGTTACAATTGCCTTTTTTAGTATATTTCGGGTCGACCTACAGAAGATCATGTCGATTTCTCAATTATGGTTCTATCTTCAGGTGTTTGGCCGTTCCAACAGAATTTCACTTGCCAACTTCCAAAGGCCTTGTCTCTTTGTATGGACAACTTCACTAGTTTTTGTATGTATTAAAAATCTTTCTATTTCATTATTTGCTTACTTATTTAGATACTAGTCGACATAAAGGCCGAAAACTGGCTTGGCTATTGCATATGTGTAACGGTGAAGTGACTGGCAATGGATTCTCTAAGCGAAAATACACTTTTACGGTATGCTTTTTGGAATACCCTGTCAATATAGATATGAAAAATTCAAAATACCATTTTATTTACAGGATAAGCAAAAAACCATACTTTTGCGTTTTTTTCCGAAAATTTTTCAAAAATCGTATGAAAATACCCTTATAGGTGATTGTTGAAAAATTTTCACCAAAAAAACGCAACTTTTTTTCTTTTGGCTCATCATGTGTCCGACTTCCGCTATGATAGTGATGTCTTTTGGTTTTTGTTATTGAGCTAACATTTTTCTAGGCCTCTCCTGCACAGATCACTGTCCTTATGATGTTTAACGAAACCACCGAATATACTTTGGCTCAGATTTGTGAACGTGTTGAATTGAAGAAAGAGCAAATTGTGCCATATCTACAGTCTATAGTTAAAGTGGACTTGTTGAAGGTTGTCAACAGCTCTTCAGATTTAGACGATAATTCGCCAGATGAGACTAAGTTGGCTTTGAATACCAAGTTTCAGAAGTATGTGTTTTTAAATCATATATAGGGTATTCTCCTAAAAACCGCCATTTGGTCATTTTTTGGCGAAATTAAAAAAAAATTTTTTCTCTAAAATGACTCAGGCGTATTTTATGCGAAAAATCGATTCCACGCATCGAAACCCCTTGAAAACGACTCCCAGTCCACGAAATATAAGATTTTCGTTTTTTTTCTCATTATTTTCGGTAAGAATTGCTACTTGAAAATTGGATATTTCATGGTCTGCGAAGCATTTTCAAGTGTTTGTGATGCGTGCAATCGATTTTTCGCATAAAAATATCCCTAATGAATCATTTTGGAAGAGAAAAATTTGTTGAAAAATTTTCGCCAAAAACGACCAAATGGCGGTTTTTTGGAACACCCTGTAAACGATATCAGTAACATATAAAGGAAAAATTTCGCGGTAGCCCAAAAACATAAAGATCCCTTTTATGACTTTTATTTACAAATTTTCTCCAAAAATCTCCTTGGTCCCACCCCAGACACGAAATTGGCTGTTTTTATACTGAAAATGCAGAAAATCACAATTTTTTTAGTATTAAAAATGAAAATTGTTGAACATTTTTTATTATCAAACGTTTTGGACAAAAGCATAAGGGGACCAATAGGAAACATTTTTCGGATTTCGGGGGGAGGGCGGGACCCCTTGCCCACCAGGAAACGCTATTGAACGGTATATAATCATTAAGTCAACAAATTTTCTTATCTGTTATAAATTGTTAATTTTTAGCAAGAAATTAAAAGTCGATCTCATAAAGAATGTTATGCGTAGTGAAGTTAAAAAAGACAGTGAAGAAGTGCAAGAATCAGTCGATGATGATAGGCGTCTAGTTATCCAGGTACTAACTGTGTACAGGGTGGGGCAAAATTACACGAACTTTTTTAAAAATTTTTTATCAGAAACAACAACAAATATAACCAAAACAACATTAAAAACAAATGAAATTATTCAAAGTAACCACCATTAGCAGCAATCACAGCATTTAAATTCGAATCTTTTTTGTTTTAAAAGCGAAATAAAGTGATTTTTAACAAAATAAGAATAAAATACAACAAATGATAAAAAAAGTTCGTGTAATTTTGCCCCACCCTGTATTTTGAATTAATAGTGGTTGTTAAATTATGTTCTAGGCAGCAATTGTGCGTATTATGAAAATGAGACAGATTTTGAAGCATACTGAACTTATGACGGAAGTTATTCAGGTATGTTTAAATTTTAAAAAATTGGGTTCAGGCCTTTAGGAAGGAAAAAAATAGGGATGGATCGGATTCAAAAATTTTCTCGACTTGCAGGATGCTAAAAAAAGAAAGATTAGATGGGAACCTTCCTTCCCTCACCTGTTTTCTTACATCACGGAGTAGTGGGGGGGGGGGAGGAGGGTGAAAGTTGGGGAATAGAGATTGTTGATCGGTTAGGAGGATTTCAAAAGCTTTATTACATATAAACAACCTCCAAATCCCATAATAGCGTGTGCTTATATGTAAATAAAATGTTTGAAATTCCCCTAACTTTTTGTCCGGCCAGCATTTCCTGTTCCTAACTTGTTGTCAAAAGTCTCTAACTTTCTGATAGCTACGCCACTTGATACAATGAAAAAAATTCATGAGCTAGTATTTTAAATGGAAAGAGAGGTTCTGCTAAAGCATCTAATATTATGGATTTTAGTCTAACTTACAATTTTAGCAACTGTCCACGCGATTTCCACCTAAAGTGCCAATGATAAAGAAATGCATTGATTTGCTCATCGAAAAAGAATATGTGAAGCGAGCCGAGAGCGACAAAGATACCTATGAATACATTTCCTAAACGTGTGCCACCTTGATCTTTCTCAATCTTGTTCATTTTCGTTTACGAATTTTTTATTGTCATTAATTTTGAGGATAGTTGTAATTAGCAAATTAAAAGCTTTTTTGAATCTCTTCAATGGGTACAGATTGTACGGTTTTAATGTTTAGTGGCATAACCATCCGAGAGGGGGGATTCCTCCTCTCTTGTTATGAATTTTTAAAAAACAAACTTTGAAATATCCCATCCACGTATATTGAAACTGATGAAATTGTAAAACGCCGTCTCAAAAAACGGCGTTACGACTAGAGTAGAGCCACGACAGAGTGGGATATTTCAAAACAAGTTAAACCGTAAACATTGTATTATTAAATATAGGATGAAAATGTAAAATAAAAGTATTTTATTATTTATTGATGTTGATTAATCATGTTATATCATGGCTTTTTTACTATCTTTGATTCGTTTTTGGATATAAAGTCGAGTCTCGATTTAAAGAACCATTCCACTTTTGGGAAGTTGATGTCATGTGAAAGAGCTAAGGTTGTGAAAAGATTTTGGCGGTTTTTTTCCAAAACCTGTTTTTTCCAGATTTTGACAGTGCAAATATGTCAAAATCTGAAAAAAAACGGATTTTTTCAAAGTTTCAACAAATAAAATACATGTAAAAATACCGAAATTTTCCGTTTTCCGCAAACAGTTCAGCAAAAGGCCACTGTGTGCAGGTAAATTTGAATTTTTTCGCCATTTGTTTCGCTCATAACTTTTAACTGTTAGATTTTCAATTAGTGCCGTCAAAGCAAAAAATGCTCCAAATTTTGTGCTCTATCACATGGCATCAACTCCCCAAAAGTGGGCTGGCTCTTTAAGGACACCCCTAAATATTAAAATAAAATCCAAAAAGAGTAAAATAAAAAAAATTTTTTGATAATTTCGTGTAACGAAATTTTACAGGATGTTCAAAAAACCATTTTTTGGCGAAAAATTTTCAACAACTTTTTTCTCCAAAATGATTCATTAAGGGTATTTTTATGCGAGAAATCGATTGCGTGCATCGAAAACCCTTGAAAACGCCTCCCAGACCATGAAATATCCAATTTTCATATTTTTTCAGTCATTTTCGGTAGGAATTCTTACTTGAAAATATGAAAATTGGATATTTAATGGTCTGAGAGGCGTTTTCAAGGGTTTTCGATGCGCGCAATCGATTTCTCATATAAAATACTCCTAATGAGTCATTTTGGAGAAAAAAATTTCGCCAAAAATGATCAAATGGCGGTTTTTTGGAACACACTGTATCAAAAAAAATTTTACTCTATGAATTTTACAGCTTTAATATTTTTAGAGATGTTTTTAAATCGAGACTCGACTGTATTTGGTCCTGATATCAATAAACGGTTTTAGGTTTTCTTGTGTTTGAATGCTTAGAAGTTGGCCAAAATTTACTGTAGCGTTTTCAAGATCTTTTTCGCGCAGACTATACAGTTCAAAAAAATTATCTTTAAATCGTAAGTTGAGACCACTATCTTGTTTTGCAAAAAAACGGACTTTTTTTGCAAAACAAGATAGCAATGGCAACTATCCTAGTCCCAATTGCTTGGAATGGCTCTAGAACATTGCACAACTGACTTTTCTCAACGAAATGAACTTTTTCCTGAACTTTGTCGAATTCAGGATTTGGGATTCGTTGAACCAATCGTGCCAATAAAAACGATTTTAATGACGGTTATTGAAATTCAAGCAACTTTTTATTGCAATAAAGTTTGACTGAATTTCAATATACTTCATTAAAATCGTGTTTATATGATTGGCTCAAATAATCCTGAATTCGACAAAGTTCAGGAAATGGTTTAAAAAATCACGGGTATACTTTTATCGGCGCTGGATTTTTTGCGAATGGATTTTGGGGCTATTCGAGTTTGGGGCCCCAATGACGTGAAAAAAATTGAAATTTTTTTCAAGAAAATACCCCATTAGCGTAATTTTTAACGATGAATAAAAAAACGCACACCCGAAGCGTAATTACGCTTCGAGAGTGCATTTTTGGATTCCTCGTTAAAAATTACGCTAAAGGGGTCATTTTCTGGAAAAAAATTTTCGAATTTTTTTCATGTCATAGTGCAATCACGGCCGTATTGATTGAAAAAAATTTTTTGAGAAATTTTCTCCAAAAGTGACCAAATGGCGGTTTTTTGGAACACCCTTGTAATTAAATAGTAACCACCCTAAATCTTTCTGAAGTCAATGCATTTTTATGCGAATTTCGGATTAACTATATAAATAGTATAACATGTGATACTATGTACTTCCGAAATTCAAAAAGTTTACAGACCGTTGTTCGGAATGATTTCAGGAACAATTTTGTAGAGCATTACTTTTTGTGAAAACTTTTCAATTTGAAGAAAATAAGAATATGTGAAAATTTTTATATTAATATACAATTCCTCTATACAATCTCAAATTTGAGGCGGTGTGATACTTGCGGACGGAAACTTGCGGACGAAACGTTTGAAAAATTGAATTTTTTCAAAAATTCAAATTTTTGAAAAAAATTGAATTTTTCAAACGTTTCATCCGCAAGTTTCCGTCCGCAAGTATCTGTCCGCAAATGTCCGTCCGCAAGTCTCCGTCCGCAAGTCTCCGTCCGCAAGTATCTGTCCGCAAATGTCCGTCCGCAAGTATCTGTCCGCAAATGTCCCGTCCGCAAGTATCACACCGCCAAATTTGATGGGTGTACGGTTTTTTACATCGTGCACGTGAACACCCCCATCAATATCCTTGACGGGCCCTAGATAGGACTTTCATTTTTAAACACATTCCTCGGCATGAAACGAAGTCAAAATGAAAGACCTGTCAGGAGCATTAAATGTGCCTATTTTTTCGTGGGGTTTCGCGGTAGAAAAATACTATTCATTTCGATTTGAAATTCTCCGAGATCAATCTGACCGAGTTCTGATGGTCAAATTAGACGAAAAGAACATTTTGTCAGATTTTGGTCATGCAGAAAAACACGGAAAAAACGTGTTTTCATAAAATGTTTAAACCCGATTAGAATTAATTTATACAAATTTTTAATAAAATTCTATCGTGCAGTTTTATCTTGTTTTTGTTACCATGTGGTTAACATGCGCTTGTTTTTAAAAAGGACGTTTATTTTGATTAATAAACACATAACTTTCCATCCATATAAACACGCAATTTTCGTTTATTAAAAGCAGCTCTTCATAAAAATTGAATTACTCCCCAATATTTTTTTGATCGTACCAGCTGTAACAGCATGACGTTTTTGCTTATCAGTCATGTTTTATAGTCAGCATGGTTTACTAAAAAAAAGCTTGTGTTCTTTGACAAGAATTTTGTCATCGAAATTTTAAATAATTTCAACGTCATTAAAATGTAGAATAAGTAATTGACTAAAAAGCTTGTGTTCTCTTAACGATCTTTTCATTCGTGCTAAATTAATTCATCATGAACTTTTTAATAGAGATGGGCTGACATTTTCCGGATTTTTCCAAAATTGGATAAATCCTGATTAATCTAGAGACTTTCATGAGATTTTGAAAAGTTTGATCTAACACAAAATAATTGTTTTAAAACGTGCATTGTAGTTATGTAGTATCATTTTTTGTTTTGACAATTGGCCAAAATGCTCCGTGAAAAAATAGAAAATAAAAAAAACCGCGAATTTTGAGTCAATACCTTGTTTTACTATGCTATTATCCGTCGAGACAATTTGTATGTGTCAGCGACCCTGAACTGCAATAAAATCGTGTGTATTGAAACGATTTGAACTTTGATGTTCTGTCAATCGTTTCAATACACATGATTTGATTGCAATTCAGGGTACGATAACGAGAGAATCTTTTTGAAAAATTGTCGCTTCACGAATTTTTGATATGTAGGTGTGACTTCGTCACACTCACAATTTGACCTTGTAGTTTCGGACAGTTCTTTTCTTAGTACGAAAAGGATGTAGAGCGTTGGCTGGTCGTGTTCAACTCTAGGGCTCTTATGCACCCCCTCTATATATATTTCATTTATATTCTCTTTAAAACACATTTTTTAAGAAAACAGAACTGTATGTCACAAAACGTGTCATAAAATTTTTTAAGGATTATTATTTTTTCGTGTGATTTTCTCGTTTTTTTATCGATTTTCATCAAAAGTAACCTTTAAGAAAATTGTAGAAGAAATCACGCTCTACAACTTAGGTAAAAGAGATTTTGAACGAATCTTTCTAGAAATCGATAAAATTCACGATCAAAATAAGTATCCTTACCAAATTTTTGTGGCACCCAAAGCTCGGTTTTCTCGAAAAGTTTGTTTTAAATAAGACTATCAAAAACTCTCGGATCCACCACCGGAAACCCCATAAAACACCCTAAACCACAGGATGCTACAAAATTCAAAATCATTTTAGCTAACGAGATAGCAAAATGTTTCAAATTTGATTCTTTTTTTAATGTGCAAAAAACATATTTTTGAATGAGCGACACGGAAAAATTGAAAAATTCATAGAAAAGTTTTTCCTTTTGAGACTGCGCAATGTCTACCAAATGATACTATATAATTGAAATTTATGCAAATTTTGTTCGTAGAAATGAGAATTATTTTTTGCGACCAGCAATTTTCCGAAAAGTTTTTTGCTCATGAAAGTCTCTAGATGAATCCAGATTTTTTCTGGAAAATCTCTTATTACTGCGGAAAAATCTATTTATAAGCACCAAAATGTAAAATTTTTTGGTACTTATGCACTACCCCCTCCCAAGCTGAACAAAGGTTTAGGCTTTGGTTTATGATTAGGCTTAGTCTGATCATATTAAGATCTACAATTTTTGATAAGAACACTTTTTGCCAAAACTTTAAAAAAAACTGGAGAAAAATTGCTAGAATCTCATGGGAAGAAATTTTTACATTTTGGTGCTTGTAAATAGATTTTTCGTGGTGAAAAGATTTTTTCGGAAAAACCGGAAAAAACAAGTTTTTTCCGGAAAATCCCATCTCTACTTTTTAGCAATATCTAATTTGGATATTTTTTAGCATTTGTAAATTCCTCTAAACAATCTCGACTTCTTTGTTCAACATTTACTACATCAAAGTTTTCTCCAAACAGTACTTCTATTTATTCGAGAAGCTCTTTTTCAACTACGCGGTCAACAATGGATCTTAAAATGGATGTGGATGATAAGTTCTCGAAACTTCCGGAATTGGTTAAGCCGTCTTTGTACACGATCCATCTCAAACCTGATCTGACTACTTTCAAATGTGAAGGCCATGAAACAATCGATTTAGAGGTTAGTTATAAAGTTTCATTTGAAAATTTATCTATTTTTCATTTAAGATTGTTAAAGAAACGGATTTTTTCAAGTTTCATTCTTCGAATATCGATGTGAAAAGTGCTACATTGAAGTTGAATGATGGCACAGGTTTGTTTTATTTGCGAGTTAATTTTTTAATTGAATCAGGCAACGTGTACATTGACACGAAAAGAAACATGGATATGCTTTTTTGATGCATCCCTGCGTGGTTGTATGGCGGGAAAATTAGGATTAGTACTACTTAGTACTAATCCTGATTTCTTGCCATACGACCACGTAGAGATGCATCAAAAAAGCATATTTGTTTTTTTTCAATCTTACTGATTTTTTGCAGAATTGAAAGAATTGCCGATAGAATTGGACAAGAAGT
This sequence comes from Acrobeloides nanus, assembly GCA_900406225.1. Taxonomy (NCBI): domain Eukaryota; kingdom Metazoa; phylum Nematoda; class Chromadorea; order Rhabditida; family Cephalobidae; genus Acrobeloides; species Acrobeloides nanus. Next base: position 32,803 of record OZJO01001379.1, read on the forward strand.
GGATGACGGTGACATTACGCCTGCCTCATCGTGTTGCTCCGCAACAAGCCAAGCTTTCAATCGATTTTGAATTTACTCACGACGACAAAATGCATGGCTTCTATCGCTCGTCATACAAGACTGCTAATAACGAGACGAAGCATCTACTTTCAACACAATTTGAAGTATAACGATTTTCATGGCTAGCATTACGAAAAATTTTAGCTATTTAGAGAAGTGGATAAGGAAGCCGCCCGTCCGATATGGCAAATTAAGCAACGTTGGGTTGGCCCAGGTTCAATTCCACTAGGACAAAAATTTTGATCTACAAATAAACTTTTGGAGCTATTGTGGATCAAAGGGGTCACCCCAGGGTCAAAATCGAAAACAAACAATTTTAGAAAAATTTTTTCGATTTTTGACCCTGTGGTGACCTTCTCTGACTCCGAAAGTTTTTTTGTAGATCGAAATTTTTGCCTTAATGGGATCGAACCTGCGAGCCCCCAACATTGCTCAACTTGCCAGATCGGACGGAGTGGGCTTCCTTATTCATTTCGTCAAGTAGTCGACATTTTTCGTAAAGCTAACCATGAAAAATGTAATATCCTTTTTATTCAAATTTTTTAATTGTTTACATTTTTAGAGTACTTATGCGCGCATGAGCTTTCCATGCTGGGATGTAGGTTTTCTCTTTATAGGCTGTTGATTTTTTTGTTAAATTCAATTTATAGGAACCGATATATAAAGCTCGTTTTGACATTTCAATGGAGATTGACCGATCGCTGACTGCTTTGAGCAACATGAACGTTATTGGTGAAGAAGTAATTGGTGAGAAAAAGCTCGTCAAATTTGCAACCACACCGAAAATGTCCACATATCTTGTGGCGTTTGCTGTCGGTGAATTTGATTATCTCGAGGTAGTGTTTTTGGGATTTACAGGGTGTATTGAAAAAAACCGAAAAGTAGAACGCAATTTCTGTGTTATTTTTGTTTTTTACATTTTTCATAAAAAGCTAAAGAAAAAATTTTGAGAACCGATTTCGACCCATCCTACTAAAAACTGATCTTATAGGATAAGACTAAGAGTGGCTGCACTGTTCGCGTCTACACAGTGCCTGGAAAAGCAAATCAAGCTCAGTTCGCTTTAGAAGTTGCAACGAAATGTATTGATTGGTAAGTTTAAGAAGTGTTATTTTCTGTAATGGTCAAAATTTCAGCCAATTTAGAAAACTTTTTGAAAGTTTACTCGAATATTTTACTTCTTGGAAAAAGTTCTCCAAATTGGTTGAAATTTTGTATTCTTGGGGGTTTTTCGGCAATGTGTATAAGCACCGAATGTATTATGTTTTTAATATTTAAGGTACAATGAATGGTTCGATTTTCCATCACCTTTATCGAAATGTGATCTTATTGCTATTCCAG
>OZJO01001380.1:8821-32991 GCA_900406225.1 Acrobeloides nanus
CTAACAATGGCTTGGGTCTGTCCATAGCTGGTGGTATTGAATCTACGCCTTTTATAGTAAGTAGGGTTGTTGAGAACCGCAAGTTCTGCCACACTCAGACTTTTTACAAGACCTATTTCAAAAGATAGGGAAAAATAGTATTAGGTTGTTTCAAAAGTTCCTGGCCAAGAACAAAATTCGTTTTATTTTAACAACTTGGTATGAAAATTTTCCCTTCCTCAAAATTGCCTTGGTGGTGCAGTGACAAAGCAGCGGCTTCGTGTCCACAAGGTATTGGGTTCGAATCCCGCTTGGAGCCAATTTGGTTCCAAATTAGCCAATTTAGAACCATTGGCTAATTTGAAACAAAATTGGCTCCAAGCGGGATTCGAACCCGCGACCTTGTGGCCACGAGGTCGCTGCTTTGTCACTGCATCACCGAGGCAAGTTTGAGGGAGCGAAAATTTTCTTCTTGGAATTTTGTTCTTGGCCAGAAACTGCAAAAAAATTCAAAAAAAACTTGCAAAAATTCATTATAAACTTGTGCAAAAATAATTCGCCCCAAGTGGGACTCGAACCCTGGCACGTCAGTTCGAAAGTCAGCAACGTTACCAATGATCCATGAAAGCTCTTGATTTGCATTCCACTAAATCTATAAATAATCAATCTTGTTCAAATTTAATAAAATGCAAATCAAGATGGCTCATTGGTAGCGTTGCTGACTTTCACCCTGACGTGTGCTGGGTTCGAGTCCCACCTGGGGCAAAATATTTTTGCACAAATTTATAATGAATTTTTTGCAACTTTCTATCTCTCTCTAGCTCAACGATGCGGGTATTTTCATTTCCAAGCTGACGCCAGGTGGTGCCGCCGAACGAGCCGGTCTCAAGGTCGGCGACAAAATGTTGGAAGTGAACGGAAACTCGATGCTGGATCAAAGACACGACTTCGCGGTGCAATGTATACAAAAGCCGGTTGAGTCGATAGAGTTGGTGGTGTTGAGAGAAGTTTCGGCAGTGAAAGTGGCACCATTGGCACGGGTCGGAAGTTTGACGAATGGCGTTACCACCCCTCAGGTATGAATGTGGCTTCAAGGGGGAAACTCACATAAAAACGACTTTTTTGTGTGGGTTCCCCCTGATTCAGGGAAATGAATGTTTTGTATTGAAGCGAAAATATGAAAATTTTTTATTTTTCTTGTGAAAATCATCGTTCCTGGGGTTATTTTATGCGAGGAATCTTAAAAACATGCTCTCGAGTCGAATAAATGCTTCCCTGAATCAGGGTAAGCATGTGTAATAGCACGAAATTAACAAAGAAAAATTTGAGTTGATTTCTTGTTATTACACATGCTTACCCTGATTCAGGGAAGCATTTATTCGATTCAGGAGCATGTTTTTCGGTAACCTCAGGAATGATGATTTTCAAAATCCAAAATTTTCATATTTTTGCTTCAATATACACTCTTATTTCCCTGAATCAGGGTCAGGAAAGCGTTTTCAAGCTTCGGGAACGCGCGTAATCTATTCCCCGCATAAATTTACCCCCAGAAATTCATTCAGAAAATCTAAAATTTTCGATTTTCGCTTCAATACATACACTCCGATTTCCTGATTCAGGGTTAGGAAAGCATTTTTTAAATCGCCCAAATTCCGTTTTTTTATACGTAAAATGGGTCCCCCCATTTAAAATTTTAAAAGATTTTAAATTTTTTTAGGAAAACTTGAACAGAAGCCTCAACTCATCCATGGCTTCAACATCCACCTCTTCTTCGACCGGAAAAGAAGTGATCTCGATGTCCATAACACGTGAATCGAGTGGTTCGACCGGCTTCGGCATCACCACCACCAATGATGGAGAGTCTTCAATCATGATTTCTTCCATCACTCCCAAAGGACCGGCCGACCAAAATGGCAAAATCCAAGTCGGCGATCACATCCTCTCCATCAATGGCACAAATGTACGTGGTGCAACGTTGGACCAAGCGCTGGCGCTATTGACTGGTTCACATGGCAATGAAATCTATTTGGTTGTGCAGCGTGACACGGGTGCACGAGTTTCATCGCCGATTCGAAGATCACCGGCTTCGACGACGCTGCCCAAGACGGCTACGTCGCCTACGAATGGGACAACGTCGTTCGGGTCGACAAGGCCGTTGCCGTATGGTGACAAGAGTCTGGATAATATTGTTGAGGTATCAAAAAAATGTGGTTCATACCATTATGATTTCGAATTTTTCAAGAAAAATTGAAAATTCGAATTGAAAAATTCCTGAAAATTGAAAAATTAATCAAAAATTGATCATTTCTTTCGAAATTCATCATTTTTTCGCCAAGAATCGTCTTTCAAGTACATGTTTTCGTTGTAATACACAATTTTTTTGAAATTTTTGCATAAAAATGCAAACTATTTTGTGTATTACAAAACAAAAACGTGTACTTGAAAACCAATTTGTTGCGGTTGGCACTACTACAAGATCAAAATTCCATACCGAGTCATTTAGTGACCGCCATGGTGTAGTGGTCCGGTGCGCTGCCAATGAGTATCACCTTGCACTAGCAAGGGTTCGGTTCTCCTTGCGTCAAAAAAATTTTGCCCCTCAATATTTAGCGGGAAAATCTAAGAGGAACACTTCAATTCCAAATAGGAACTATATTTATCGATCGGGTATTTTGATTGATAGATATTTTCGATTTTCGTTGTAATATGCACATGCATCGTCCCTGAATCGCATGCGTAGCAAAATGCATAATTTCATAATGCATAATGATAAAATGCATAATTGTGTCAAAATGCATAATTTCAAAATGCATAATGGCCAAAACGCATAATGGTTATAATGCATAATTGTATTAAAAAGTATAAATGCATAAATGTTCAAAATGCATAATTTTCAATTTTTAAATAAAAATTTGGAAAAGAATACCGTAGGTATATTTTTTTAAACAAAAATTTGCCTAAGCCAAAGGCCTAAGCTTAGGCCCTAAGCCTAATGCCTAAACCCAAGGCCTAACCTAATTTTTTTATTGTTGAAAAGTGTAAAAAGTAAAAATATTGTTATTTTGTCGTGATTAGGCATTTTGAAACAATTATGCATTTTGAACATTATGTTTTTTGACCATTATATATTTTGACTATTATGCATTTTGAATAGTAGGTATTTTGATTTTATGCATTTTGAACATTATGCATATTGAACATTATGCATTTTGATTTTATGTATTTTGATACAATTATGCATTATGAAATTATGCATTTTACTGCGCATCCCCCTGAATCAGGGTCAAGGAAAATCACCTTGACTCCCTCTTTCAAAAATCACCTTGGCCCTCTCCTATGATCACAACACAATTGAATGTTTTTTTAGGAAGTTGAATTGGTCCGCGACGAAAAGAATTCCCTGGGCCTGTCTGTTGTTGGTGGAATTGACCATTGCAGCCATCCCTTCGGCACCGAAAATCCCGGTGTTTTTATTTCGAAAATTGCCAACAACTCACCAGCAGCTCGCTCGAGCCGACTCCGAGTCGGCGACCGGATTTTATCGGTGAACGGCAAGAATGTTGAACAATCGAAACACAACGAAGCCGTCGAGGTAGACACCAAACATCTTTTTTCAAATATGAAACTTCAATTTAGGCGCTAAAAAAGAGCGGACAGGTTCTCAAACTTCGTGTTCGCCACGATCCTCAGCCACTCGGGCTGCGTGAAGTTGTTTTCCGAAGGCGTTCGAATGCGCCCATTGGCTTGAGTATTTGTGGGGGTATCAACAGTCCGCCGGCCAATCCACATGATTCAACTGATGAAGGCATTTTTATCGAAAGAGTAAGCAACTCGAGAATCTTCTGCGCCTGAATCATGAAAAAAATGTGTATTGAAACGAAAAACCAGACATTATAAAAAAGCGTTTAGCTATTGATTATACTCCATTTTCCACTAACATTCAAAAAGTGGGCACGCATGGATCAGTGCAAATGGTATTTACGCACTAATGCCCAAATGTTCAAGTTCCACTTGCGCCTAATTGTTTTTGCCTTTGAAGAAAGAAAGACCGCATTCTTTATAGCTGGAAGAGAGACGAACAAAACGATATCAAAATTATCCAATTTGATAATTTTATTGAAACGAAAACCCTGAATCAGAGTTTTCGTTTCAATAACCCCAAACAATTATCAAATTGGATAAATTTGGTGTCGTTTTGTTCGTCTCGTCGAGCTATAAAGAATGCCGTCTTGTTTTTTTTAAATACACCAATAATTAAGCGTCAAAAATCGATTTTTTTTTTCAAAAATTGAATTTTTTGCTATAAATCGAATCTTCAAAAATTGAATTTTTTGCTCAAAAATCAAATTTTCAGCCCTAAAACGTCATATTTTAAAAATTTTATGATGCCTGGTTTTTCGCTTCAATACATCTCCCCTGATTCGATGGAAAATGCAGAAGATTTGGGAATATAATTTTGTAATGGATATTAAAAAGTGAAAATTTTCAGGTAGAAAAAGGCAGTGCTGCTGACGAATCTGCTAGACTAAAACCAGGATTACGTATTTTGGAGGTGAATGATGATTCTCTACTGGGTTGTACTCAAATGGAAGCAGCAAACTTGTTGCGTAATACTGGTAGTACGATTAGACTGCTCATATGTGACGGCTTCAATCCGGAATTGGTAAGCTCAGTCTAACAATTTTTTGACTGTTTAAATTTATTTCCGCGTTCAGCTTCTAAAGCTATCTCTTTAACTTTCTTAGGAAGAAACAGCACGACACTTCTCACCGGATCCCGCAATATACACCCAGAAAATACACCCGAGTCGAGAAGAAACTCGCCCGTTAGTCTCAAAAAGCTTATCACCAAGTGGTGTTGGACTGACATCAACCATCCCATCATCTCCGTTGTTTGATGACAAACCGTTGGCTACATCTTCGCCGATTCCATCCTCACAAACTTCATTCACACGAAATGAAGAATCGCTTCTACACAACGGCCACAATGGGCATAGCACGACGACAACAGCGTCGTCTCCAATCGCAACTTCGCCAATCTCTTCGGTCTGTCTCTTTTTCGCTTTTTGTGTTTAACAAGTGGATTTTGTGGAGTGCGATCAATCGATTGCGTGCATTGACAAAACATGAAAACGTCAAACACGACCACGCAGGGATACGAAGTTTTTCGACAAACACGATCACGCAGGGATGCGAAGTTTTCCGATAAACACGATCAATCAGGGATGCGATTTTTTCCTGTCAAACACGACCACGCAGGGATACTAAGTTTTCTGACAAACACGACCATGCAGGGATGCGAAATTTTCTGACAAACACGACCACGCAGGGATGCTTATGAAAATCTATAAAATGAAATCATTCACTAAACAAATTATCGTTGAAGTCATTCAACAACCTAATCCAAGTGGCAAAAATGGCACGCAAACGTTCGACGAAAATATTGAATCCACGACAAGCAATATGATCTTCACATCGCTGAATTGGACCCAAAATTGAGGGGGGGATCACCTCATGGACCCCCGCCGAACAGAAGGGGACCACCTCATGGACCCCCGCCGAAGGGGACCACCTCATCGTGGGTCCTCTCCCCCCACCTTGGCAACCTATGCTATACCTATATTACGCATTTCTCGAACTTTTGGGCATCAAATGTTCGTTCATGTGCAAAAACGCCCGTCCAACTTTTTTGTCAATAGATAAAAAAGTTTGTCTAAGTGTGACAATCGTGATACATGTAACCCATGAAAATCCAAAATCTCTATACGATTTTCGCATCCCTGCGTGGTCGTGTTTGGCATATTATCATCCCTGCATGGTCATGTTTGGCGTTTTCGCATTCCTGGGTGTTCATGTTTGGCATTTTCGCATCCCTGCGTGGTCGTGCTTGGCATTTTCATGTTTTGTCAATGCGTGCAATCGATTTCTCACAAAAAATACTTCTAACAAGTTTGATTTTAGAAAAATTTTTTTCCTGAAATTGTACCCTGTAGCTCGGTATTGCTAAACCTTAGTAGTACCGAACATCACTTTGTATGAAAAATTTTTCTTGATGACTTAAAATTTAATCGAATTTTTCCGCTTCTAGAAATCTACTAAACTCCACACTAAATCTGAACTATTATCTTTTTGAAGTGATATAAATTTTTTTAGAAATTTTCATCAACAACATTTTCCGCAGCAACATCGGCATCAAGACTGCCTCCTCCCGTGGCACCCAAACCAAAACCCGTGAGAAATTTTTAGCATACTTTTAACAAACAACAAAATTTTTAGCTATCAGAACAAAACCTTAACAGCACACCAACACCGGGGACACCTCCAGAAAACTTGACATTTTCATCGAAAATCCGGCGTTTTGATACGTCCACTCAAGGCAATACAAATTCCACGTCAACGACTTCACTCGGCTCAACCGTCCTCCCGAGCAAAAGGCCGCTACTTTCCGAAGAAGATTTGAGAAAAATTCGAGAGGACGAATCACGTCGAATTTTGCCTCAGAATCAAGCAACTACACCAGAGCAACAAAATTCCTTCGAACATTTGCTTAATAATAGGTGAGAGATTTAGACACGTTTATTCATTGATTAGGATAGGGGGGTCCCACAATTTTTTCAGAGATTTTGGTTTTCCGCCTGAAAGAAATAGTTTTAACAAACGTTTGTTGATTTACCGATTGCAGGAATCGAATGTCGGACAGTTGGTCGACCGGACACTTGATCGACCCGGACAGTTGGTCGACTCGGGCCAAAGCCTAAGACCTAAGCCTAATGCCTAGGTCTAATGCCTAGGCCTAAGCTTAAGGCCTAAGACCTAAGCCTAAAGCCCCTATCCTGTCGACCAACTGTCGGAGTCGGCCAACTGTCCGGGTCGATCAAGTGTCCGAGTCGGCCAACTGCCCGACAACGCAGGAATCAGCGTTCGTAGCAATTGAAAAGTCGAAAACCATATAAATAGCAACATGGATTTTATACATATACAAAACTCATGGTGCTATATATGTTACCGTTTTATCCGAAAATCAGTTTATCTGATAAAACTAGTTTTATCTGAAAGGACTTGAAAAATGCAAAAATTTTTAGCCCGGTTCCCGCACATTCAGGCCCTTCAGTTGTTCGAACTAAAAAGGCAGAAAATCGTCTCCTCGCTGCTTCTCCTTCACTCATACCAAGCACACTGGGTGGCGAACCATTGAATACAATCGAGCAAAGAGCATTAGAACAACAAAAACGTCAAGAGTGGCGGCAAGCTCGATTGGCCAGTCTAGAAGCAGAAGCGGCTCGTGCCGAAGAAGTTATGAATCGGGTGCAGCAAATTAATTCGGTAAACTTTAGATAAAAATATAAGGCTAAGGGAAAAATTCCGGCCCTTCGAGCCGGCAAGGGACCCCTGGCACTGAGAAAACATGCCCGAGAAACCTATGGGTTGGATTATGTGAAAAAAATTCAAAAAGTGGACAATGAGCTTTACCCGGGTCGATATCGAATTGTCGTTTTTTTCAGAAGATTCTGGACTGAAACCCCTCTACAAGTCCATAGGTTACGAAAGTGGTTTTTGGATAACATTTTGTTAAAAAGATGACCGAAAAAATTTTTTAGCGCCTTGGAAATATCTCTGAAGAACGAGCAGTCGCCTCATCACCAGTGAATCAACGACCAGGCGAAAGAATCCTCAAAAACGAGACCAGTGTGGAAAACCACGTCGACGTAGATCCTGTCAATGGAGCGAAAACGTATTCCGTTATTGAAAGAAGCGTTACTCAACGTGAGGTACTTTTCGAGCTATCTTCAATCTTTGCGCTATCTCCGTCACCTTAAGTCCAATTCTGTCACGGCCTATACCGATCGTTAGGGCTCAATGAGAGAAGAAAAATGACACCAAAATCATGGGGGTACCCTCCAAAGAAAATTTTTTTAGCCCTTTTTTCGTACATCTTATCATAACAATGATTTAGAAGCCCTCATGGCCGAGTGGTGAAAACACTCAGCTCTTCTAAATTGCTTTCAGGTTCGATTCCCTGGAGGAATGCCGAAGGCCGAGCTCCATACCGAACTTAAACTACTCGGATATACGAGCGAGTGGAGACTTTTGCGCCTTCGCATATTCGCAATGACATTTACACTTTCACATTTGCGCCCCGACATATGCACGCTAATAATTGCGATGTGCAAATGTATCATTTTCAGTGTACAAATGTTTATGTCGGGGCGCAACTATTAGCGCTCATATGTAGGGACGCAAGTGTCGAGGCGCAAAAATCAGGTGCTTAAAATTCGGGTGCGCAAGTGTTGTTGCGCATATGTAGGGGCGCAAATGTCGGAGCACAAAAATCGGGTGCTCAAAATTCGGGTGCGCAAGTGTTGTTGCGCATATGTAGGGGCGCAAATGTCGGAGCACAAAAATCGGGTGCTCAAAAGTCGGGTGTGTAAGTGTTATTGCGCATATGTAGGGGCGCAAAAATCGAGTGCTCAAAAATTTGCGCCCCGACATATGCGCGCTAATAATTGCGGTGTGCAAGTGTGTCATTTTCAGTGTACAAATGTGTATGTCGGGGCGCAATTATTGGCGCTCATATGTAGGGGCGCAAGTGTCGTTGCGCAAAAGTCCCCCCCCCCCATACGATTGCCGGGAGGCCTTCGGTTCCACTTGATTTCTATAAACTTTTTTTAGTATGATCTCGGGAAAACAATACTCAGCTCCGGTGACATCGACTTTATGGATGGTGATAAGTAGAAATCGTTTTCCACAACAATGATCAAAAATCCATGCATGCCTTAGGGTTGTTGTTTCCTAAGGTGTTCCTTTTCCTGCAACTATTCCTCCTCTCTTTCCCTTACAAATTCACTTTCGTTGTGATACTCTTCTTTTGTTTATACATTCATAGTTTCTAACAGAAAGTTATATATTGTTGTTAATTGTTTTTGAGTGGCAATTTTGTGTTCTTCCAATCAACGTGCCTAAGTTTGAATTGTTCAGGTTTATGAAAAAAATTTCAAAAAATTGTTTTTGTGACTAAAAATTTCAATTTTTTCTGATTCTAAAAATGTTTTTATGCTGTGAAAAAGCAGATATATGATTTTTTGGCACTATAACTTTCGCCATGTTTCATGTTCGCCACGACAACTTTCGTCACGTTGCCAAAAAACTATAACTTTCGTTACATAACTTTCGCCACATTAACTTTTGCTATATAACTTTCGCCACGTAACTCTCGTTACTTTCGTGTCAATATACATATTTATTGCAAATCAGGCACCTCAATTAGTCTGAAATTAAATATGTTTATTGACACGAAAGTGGCGAAAGTTATCGTGACAAAAGTTACGTGGCAAAAGTTACGTCGCAAAAGTTAGCGTGGCGAAGCCTAGGCATAAGCTTAAGTCTAAGCTTAAGCCTAAGCCTAAGTTTAAGCCTAAGCTTAAGCCTAAGCTTAAGCCTAAGCTTAAGCCTAAGCCCAAGCTTTTGGCGAAAGTTAGCGTGGCAAGATTCGTGGCGAAATTTATAGTGCCGATTTGCTTACCTCGAGTTGTAAAAAAATAGTTGTTCATAGACGTTTTTGGGAATCGTATTTTCTCTTATAGAAAATTTCATGCAGAATGACTATTTATTGACTTTAAAGATTTTTTCTCCGATGACAAAAATATAATATTTGGTGTCGAATGTGTCTTATTATTACCACATTTTTATTTATATCGTTTTCTTTTTTTATAGTCTCTATAAAACAATGTTAATAAAATAATTTTTCAATCCTAAAACATTAAAAGCGCTATGTGTGTCTGTTTGTGCTATCTCCGTCACCTAAAGTCCAATTCCATCACGACCTATACCAATCTATAGGGCTCAATGAGAGAAGAAAAATGACACCAAAATCATGGGGGGTACCCTTCAAGATGAATTTTTTAGCCCCTTATAATGTTTTACGTAAGTTTTATAATTGAAATTTAAGAATGCCCTCATGGCCGAGTGGTGAAGACTGTCGGCTTGTAGAAATTGCTCTCAAGTTCGATTCCCAGCGGGATCCAAAAGATTTTGCCCTTCACAAAAAAATTTTTTTAAATTAATTTTTTAGCCCCTTATAATATTTTACGTAAGTCTTATAGTTGAAATTTAAGAATGCCCTCATGGCCGAGATGCGAAGACTGTCGGCTCGTAGAAATTGCTCTTAAGTTCGATTCCCAGCGGGAAAAAAGATTTTGCCCTTGACAAAAAATTAATTTTTTAGCCCCGTGTCATGTTTTAACGTAACATGATAATGCAATTTTATCGAAGTGTAAGAGGTTACCCTCATGGCCGAGTGGCTAAGACTCTCGGCTTTGAAAAAAATTACAACCGCCTGCTATATTCATATAGCAATGCTTTGAAGCCATGAATACACTTACACATTTGGGAGCTATAATTTCGCGCCGACACAATTTTTCTCTCATTTCCCAATAAAATAGCACCCATAATTGGTGAAGAAGAATCGCCAGTCCGTTCGGTTTGCACACTCGAAAAACACGAATGGACAGCCGCTGAACCCCATATAAGCCGTTAGAAATGTGTTGGCCTCAATCTGCACAGAACCATTTCTCCCATATGTGTGTTGTACTTGTCTGCTTTCAGTGCTTCCGTTTTTCGGCTTTGTCCGGTCACCCCCGAACGGTCGGAGACTATCGATCGAACTGTTCTCATCTCAATGGTTTATTTTTGGTTGTTTCTCGACCGGAACTGTGGGAGCAGAGATGTGCGTATTTTCGTGGCATTTCCTTTCTCAGTGCACTCTCTCTTTCCACCACGTCTCGTGAATAGCACCATGAGTCACCGATCGAGATAAGGCTCGTGGCGCTTGCCAGGTAGTCTTCGTGTGGACACATGAACTCCCACACATACGAGCAGAGTGAATGGAAAAATGACATTAATGCCGGTTTTCTTGCGATGATTGCTGTGTGTTATTGTGTGTACAAATGTGGCCTTGAGATTGTATCGCCGATCCTGGGATGTCCATTTTTTCTTGTTCATTTCGGTTTTCGCCAGTTTATAACGTTTTTTTAGGGCTTGGAATGGGTCTGATTTATCAGAAATATTCTGATTTTGGGCAGTATAATCTAGTGACAATCTGATTTTTGGGTCCGAAATCTGATTTTTTGAATTTTTTCTGATTTTCATTTTTTCATTCGAGCTCTGTTTTTTTCAACGCGATAAATAGTCAGAAAATTTCTAGCAGTTCTATAGTTTTGTGCTAGGCATAAGCCCAAATTTAAGCCTAGGCCTAAGCTTAAGCCTAAGCTCAAATTTAAGTCTGGACCTAAGCACAAGTCCAAGCTTAAGCTTAAGCCTAAGCTCAAGCCCAAATTTAAGCCTAGGCCTAAGCTCAAGGCTAACCCCAAGCCTAAGCCCAAGCCCAAATTTAAGCCTAAGTTTAAGCCTAAGCAAAGCCCAAGCCTAAGCCTAAGCCCAAGCCCAAATTTAAGCCTAAGCAAAGCCCAAGCTTAAGCCTAAGCTCAAACCCAAACTTAAGCCTAAGCCCAAGCCCAAATTTAAGCCTAGGCCTAAGCTCAAGACTAAATCAAACTTAAGCCTAAGCCCAAACCTAAACTTAAGCCTAGGCTTAAGCCCAAGCTTAAGTCTAGGCCTAAGTCCAAGACTAAGCCCAAGTTCAAGCTTAAGCCTAAGCCCAAACTTAAGCTTAGGCCTAAGCCCAAGACTAAGCCTAAGCCTAAGCCCAGGCCCAATCTTAAGCCTAGGCTTAAGCCTTTTTTAGCTTATTATTTTCGAGATTATTCGAATTTCTGTACATGCTCATTGTAGATGATTGAGTTTTTCTTTTTTTAGCAAAAAAAATTCATAAAATCATCGAGCTTTCAAAAAAAGCGCGTGAAGGTAAAAGAAGCGCTAAAAATTCTCCCGCGTTGTCTGCCAACAAAGGCTCGGCACGGGTACATAGACAAAATCACAAAACCGCAAATTATTATGCAGGAATGTTTGAAAAAGGGGAAGAAAAGGAGACGAAGAAGAAGAAGACTAGCCGACCTCGCCATCTAATGTTTGCCAGTTCAATGAAGCGAACCATTTAGCTGATTGCTTTCTCATCGAACTGTATTCCATCACGGAGTCTCATCAATTCTTTTGCTTTGCCCATATTTGTCGAAATTTCTTTTTATTTCTTCGTTTTTGGCGAAAGCTTTTTTTAGCTTTTTTCAAAATCAGTAATGAGTCCGAAAAATTAAAGGACCAGTGGGAAAAAAGTTGCCAATTTTTGTTGATATTCGAAAAGTTAATGAAAAATGGAGCATTTTTTGTTTTTACGGCATGTTCTGAATCGTTGTAGTTCGAGAAAATTTCGTTTGAAATTTTGAATTTGTGTACATGTTTTCGTTGTAATAAACAAACTTTTTTTGAATCGTTGTAATACACAAACTTTTTTGGGCAATTTGTAAAAGTATGACTGCGCCGAACACGCCGAACGGAGTACCAAACGGGGCTCCGAACACGCCAAACGGGTCCCAATTAGGATTAGGCCTATGCCTTAGCCTAGGCCTAAGTCTAAGCCTAGGCTTAGGCCTAAACCTAAGCCTAGACTTAGGCCTAAGTCTAAACCTAAGCTTAGGCCTAAGCGTAGGCTTAGGCCTAATTGGGACCCGTTTGGCGTGTTCGGCGCCCCGTTTGGTGCCCTGTTCGGTGCAGTCGTACTTTTACAAATTGCCACTTTTTTGGTCGTTTTATCTTATAGAAAACCCCATATTGTATTACTTTGATGGGAATTAATCGTCTTGCAAATTTTTTGAAAAAAACGCAAATCCAGCTTTTTTGGGGGGACACCCCATGCTGTGTTGTAATTTTGTTTAAATAGCTCAATTTCGCGCAGACTCCCACGGAGCTGAGTTTCTTTGTGTTTATTTCATACATCGGATAGGATCGAAAAAAGGCGTTTTTCGAATAAAAAATTTGCTACTACGAAGGGTTAGCGAGCACGTGAATTTTTTTCAAAAAAAATTTTTAGCTTTTTCTTTGGAAATGACCTTTCTTGGGATAACTTTATGCAGGAAATCGATTGCTCACATTTTCGAACCTTGAAAATGCTTCCCTGATTCAGGGTAGGGGTCGGTGTATTGAAGCGAAAATTGTTAAAATTCGAATTTTTTCCATTTTCGCTTCAAGGGGGTGCATTTTGGGAGATAAAAAATTTTTTTCGTAAAAATGACCCTATTGGGGGTAAAATCATGTGAAAAATCTATTGCACGCATTCCCGAAGCGTGAAAATGTTTCCTTGACCCTGATTCAGGGAAATAGATGTGTGTATTGAAGCGAAAATCCAAAATTTACTAATTTCCCTGAATCAGGGAAGTGTTTTCAAGCTTTGGGAATGCGCGCAATCGATTCTCTGCATGAAATTATCCCCAGAAATATGATTTTGAGAAAGAAATTTCAAAATTTTTAGATTTTCGCTTCAATACACACATCTATTCCCTGAATCAGGGTCAAGGAAGCATTTTCACGCTTAGGGAATGCGCACAATCGATTTTTCGCATGATTTTACCCCCAATAGGGTCATTTTTACGAAATTTTTTTCTCCCAAATGATCGCAAAATGCACCCCTCTTTCATGCATCTGGGTCAGGGAAGGTTTTCCGATGTTCGCTTCAATACACCGACCCCTACCCTGAATCAGGAAAGCATTTTCAAAGTTCGGAAATGTGCGCAATCAACTTCTCGTATAAAGTTACCCCAAAAGAGGTCATTTCTAAAGAAAAAAGTTGAAAAAAATTCACGTTAAGTGGGCTCACTAAGCCTTAGTAGTACCTTGATTTTTTCGCAACTTTTTTAAACATTTTTACAATTTTTTGTTGCATTTTTTCCCATCTTGATAGCTGAATATAAGAATTGTTTTCCCTGACCTAGCTGTTTTCACGACTTTTCGGAAAAATTTATTATGTCGATTATATATTCCGCGTTGAGAGTCTTTTTTTCACTTTCCCGTCTTTTTTCTCACCTCTCATAGGTAGTCCGAACCGAATTCATCCGATGACTCAGCCGTCCTTATTTTGCTCCGTTCAATGTTTCGCTTTTTCCGTCTTCTCTCAATTCAATGCAATAAATTGATCCAATACATGAGTGGTGTTGTATTACTCATCCCCGTGTTTTTGGTGCTTATTTTAAAGGTTTTCCTCATTTTTGCTTCCATCCAATTGTTGAGTGAGAATGAGTGAAAATGATGAGGAGTTGATAATTCGGAAAAGCTATATCCCCCAAAAACCTGTTTCTTCCAATTGGTTAGTTGAATTGCAACTTTGATGAATGAAGATTTCCAGTCAAGTTGCTAATCGGAAATTTATTTTCTTTCAGGGTGAATATGATTTTTCTTTCATGAAAATTTATTTCCTTTCACGAATGTTCATTCATTATAGAGAAAATTGCTTTTGTTCAGGTCTATTTCATAATGATAAAATCAAATCGCTGGACTAGCATGGCTAGAAAAGTATCAGGTCTAGTACTCAGTGACGTAGCTAGACCCCAGGAATGGAGGGGGGAACAATCCCTAAAATTTGTCTTTTTTTAAGTTCGCCAGCCTTCGGCCAGCCAAAACATAAAGGGGGATCCTTATGATTTTTCCAATTTTGGGGAGGGGGGAACTACCCCGGCTCCCCTCTAGCTACGCTACTGCTAGTAGTACAGGGTGTATAAAAAAACCGAAATTCAGGGGGCAATTTTTTCATGTTTTTTCGAGCCGAGATTTTTTTTCAAAAATGACCCTATTAGGGCTAATTTTATGTGGGGAATCAATTGCACGCATTTCCAACGCTTCCTTGACCCTGAATCAGGGAATCGGAGTGTGTGTATTGAAGCGAAAATCGAAAATTTATATTTTTTAGGGGTAATTTTATAGCCATTTTTGATGATTTTTTGGTGAAAAGATAACATTAACATTTAGTGAAAAATTGCAAAATGATCATTTTTTTGAATTTTTGAAGATTTTTGCAATTTTTTACGAATTTTCCAATTTTTACGAACTTTTCAATTTTTGACGAAATTTTTGTATTTTTTCGAATTTTTCAATTTTTTACGAAATTTTTCAATTTTGATATTTTTTCGAATTTTTCAAATTTTGACGAAATTTTTCAATTTTTTGGTTTTTTATGAAGATTTTCTTTTTTTCAATAATTTTGGATAAAAATAAAAGCGATCAAGGGGTAAAAATTTTTATTTTTTCGACGACGGAGTATAATTTCTGCCCTCTCTATGATCCTGAAAAATACAAGAAGTTCAGAATAAGAAGGATCGGGGAATGGATCTGATTTCTTTCTTCTTTTTCTTCCTAAAAGCTATCCAGAAGAAAAATGCTTGATGCTGTAATATTTTTTCTTACAAAACTCGTGGACTTTCTTGTATTCCCTTCCTGCAAATTCGAATTGGCGTCGACCCAATTTTCCTGTGCACTTCGCTTCAAATTTGCTTCATAGAATTTTATCAGCAAAAAAATCAAAGTGCTCTCCGACTTTTCAAATATAAGAAGATAGAAGGAAGAAGATGACCTCTCTCTTTCTCTCTATCAACGGCCGATAATATGTTCGCCTGTTCATTGGATCATTTCCTCCATGTTCGAGATTGCCTTTTTGTGAGATTATTTTTATGTTATGGATTTGTTCGCTTGATGGAAAATGCCACCAAATTGTTGACCAATTGTATTTTTGGCTGATTCAAAAACTTTCGTTTTAATTTACAAACTTGTTTAAAATTTTTTCAAATTGTAATGTATGCGGTCATTACTTTGTTGACCACTACACTCACAAGGAATAGTCGCGAAGTGTCAGTCAGGAGTTTTCAATTTTTTAACACAAATCGATAGATAAAAAGATTATAAAAGACGCTGTGTAAAAATTTCTTTCCCATAAGAGTTAGGTTTCAGGACATAAGAAGTGCTTAAAAGAAATTAGTCACTTTACAGGGTGTTCGTAAATTATGGAAACTTTTTTTTCATTGCATTCGAATCGACACTTCAAACAAATTTGACATTGTTTTCATGATGTTCTCGGCTTTTTAAACAGATCTTATTTCACTTCCTCTATTTCAGCTATTTTGAATAAGAATTGTTGTTTGTGATATTTGTTTTGAAGGTCCTGTTGGTTAAAATTGTTTAAAATTTTCTAATAAAAAAGTTTCCATAATTTACGAACACGCTGTATATAAAAAATTAAGGACGAGGCTGGGATTCGAACCCAGACTATCAGAGTCAAGTGCGAAAGCGCTACCGAATGCGCCACTCGTGTTTCGAATCATCGTCTTATAACTTTTATTATGTACTGTATACTTTATCTTTTTTTACCAATAGCAACATAATCAAAAAGGCAAAGGAATAAGATAATTTTTTGGCCTTTTTTATTATGTTGCTATTGGTGAGAAAAAGATAGATAAAGTATAAAGTACACAATAAAAATTATAAGACGATGATTGAAAGCACGAGTGGCGCATTCGATAGCGCTTTAGTCTTTGACTCTGATGGTCTGAGTTCGAATCCCAGCCTCGTCCTTAACTTTCTGCATATGGTAACTAATGTCTTTTAAGCACTTCTTATATTCTGAAACCTACCTTAAACTTCGTATGGAAAAGAAATTTTTACACAGGGTGTCTTATAATCATGTTATTTATCGATTTGTCAAAATATTGAAAATCCCTGATTGATACTTCGCGACTATTCCTTGTCAGAAAAAATTTATTGAACCGGTGAACTGTCATAATCTTCTTCCTTATTTTCGCGAATTGTCTTTTCATTTTTAAACCCCCTCCATTGATCGTGGCAATATACTCACGCCATTTTATTGGCAATTTGTACAAGTACGACTGCGCCGAACGGGGCTCCGAACACGCCAAACGGGTCCCAATTAGGCTTAGACCTATGCCTAGGCCTAAGTCTAAGCCTAGGCTTAGGTTTTAGGCTTAGGCCTAATTGGGACCCGTTTGGCGTGTTTGGCGCGTTCGGCGCAGTCGTACTTTTACAAATTGCTTTTTTATTCACTCACTCTTCAAAATTCAAACTTACGCGAGTATTGACACGATTTGCCTGATTATTTGTAACTACAGAAAATAAAGTGATAGATCGATTGATCGTCGATCCAACTTTAAGCGAATTAGAACTCGAAATCGTTCCATTAAAGTTCATTGGGAGCGTGTTCAGTTGTTCCTTCTTTTGCAAGTTTCCTTCGTCTATAAACGATTCATAGTCCACAAAGTCGTATATGGCATTGGTTCCATTGTTTGAGACGGTCCGTTTTCCCATGCCCTCAAGTTTTCCCATGATCTTTTAAGGAATCTGAGGGCGTTGAATAGATTTGGACTAAATTCTCTTGACCGGCATCCAATTTGTTGACGTTTTTACCTGTTCGTTACGCACAAATCCCACATGTTTATAAAAGTTTCGGCTAGTTTCAGTCCATGTTTTCCCATGCACTTTTAAGGAATCTGAGAGCGTTCAATAGACTTGGAATAAATTCTTGACCGGCATCCAACTTATTGACGTATTCCCGTAATGTATTTCTGTAACGAGAGGCCTAGTGCCATTTTTCATGTTTTGAGCCTATGATAGCCTTAAAGGGGGGGGGGTGTAAATTAGGGCCCTTTCTCCAAAAATTTTTTTGAAAAATGATCTTCTAGGGGTAAAAATAGGGTGAAAAATTGATTGCGCACATCCCCGTCGCGTGAAAATGCTTTTTCACCTTATTTTCGCGAAAATAGCACTATTTTCGCGAAAACAAGGTGAAGAAAGCATTTTCACGCGACGGGGATGTGCACAATCGATTTTTCACCTTATTTTTACCCCTAGGAGGTTCAAAAACAATTTTTTGGGCCCTAATTTTGACCTCCTTTAATAAAAAACTGACCTTGAAAAAGTCACCAGTGGCCGGTTTGTTCTCGCTTCCCATCCAACTCATCAGCTCTTCTTCCAACGTGTTCGATTTCGGCGGCTTCAGACGGCTTCGCTTTGGATTTCTTCCTCTTTCGATAGCTTGTATAGTTTTATCTCGTTCTTTCAATACTCTCGAATAATCGTCGATTTTGGTCGCTTAAATTCGTGCGCCAATGATTGTTTCTATTTGTTGCCGCTTCTTCAATGATCCTGAGCTTTTCTTCGAGATCTAGGCTTCTTCTCTCTTTTGCTTTTTGATTCCATTTTTTCGTGCTCTTCCTGTGTTATCGGTTTTTTACATCTTACTTCAATGTTTTAATTAACACTTTTAGATGAATTTGATCATAAATTTCTAGTTCCTAGCTTGAATTATAGACATGAAATTTTTCTGTATTCCCATTTTTACTTGTAAAAACCAAATCGATCAGTTGGACTTCAGTTGTTTGGGCCTAGAAACGGTGCCGGATGAAGTTCTCAAAGCTAAACGCATCGAGGAGTTATGCCTCAATTCGAATGCTATTGAACAATTGCCACACGTAAGATTTTTATAATATGGCTTAAGTTTGGGCTTAAGCTTAGGCTTAAGCCTAGACCTAAGCCTAAGCCTAGGCTTAGACCTAGTCCTCAACCTAAGCCTAGGTCTACCCGAATGAATCCGTAAATTTTAGGCCTTTTTTCGATTGTCTAAATTACGACGATTGGAATTGAACTATAACAAGTTAAGAACAGTACCATCTGAAATTGGCCAGTTTCATGACCTTATCGAGTTGGACCTCAGCAAGAATGGTAAATCAAAAAAAAATATTTTTAAAATAAAAAATTTAGAGCTCTCCGATTTGCCCGAAGAAATTGCTGGTTGCTCTAGTCTTCTTATACTTGATGTCAGTACAAATATTTTACCTGGGTATGTTGGTTTTGCCTTTTTATAATAAAAAAATCTACTTTACGAAAAGTGTCGCCCACGTAGCGCAGGAGCAAGTGGCGGAAAGTTCATCCTAAACATCGAGGGTTCGATTCCCGTAGGGTCAAAATTTTATTTTTTGTTTTGGCCTCTCTGGGACCCTCTACTGGTAGTTGTAGCTCTAAAAACTAACACTATCACTGTTAGTTCTGATCATTTTCATTTTAGCCTTCCCAAGTCTATAGTCCATCTAAATACTCTAACACATTTGAATGTCTCTGATACATCGTTGACACAACTGCCAAACGATATCCATTTGATGACTAGCTTGAAATTTCTTGATGCAAGAGAATGTGAAATTAGATATTTGCCTGAAAATATTGTTGAATTGAGTAATTTGCAGCGCCTTGACTTGGGCTTTAACACCATTATTGAATTGGTAAGTTGTTATAAAATGAAAAAGTCGTCAAAAATCGAAAAATTCGATAAAAATTGAAAAATTCGTTGAAAATTGAAAAATTCTCCGAAAATTGAAAATTTCGTTTTGTTCGTCTCGTCAAGATATAAAAGAATGCTGTCCTTGTTTTTTAAATAAATTCAATAATTAAAAGCGTATTTAAAAATGTAAAATTCAGGGTTTTCGTGTCAATACTCCAATTAATTCAAACGAGGTCGAGACGCCGTCTCGACTTGATTCACGAATTCAAGACGCAGGTCGAGACGTTTAGGGTGCGTTCAAGCATGTCAAAAAGTTGTCAAAAGTTGTTAAAAAGTTGTCAAAATGTTGTCAAAAAGTTGTCAAAATCAAACAAATTACTTGAAAACTTTTTTTGACAACATTTTTGACAACTTTTGAATTTTTGGACAACTTTTCGACGACATTTTGACAACTTTTTGACAACTTTTTTGACATGCTTGAACGCATCCTTAGCGCGCAGCCTAAAAATTCTACGACCTTCAATTTTAGCCTCCAAATATGGGCAAGCTAAAAAATCTACGCGAACTCGACTTGGAACAAAACATGATAATGAATTTACCCGAAGACCTACTCAACTGTATTTCCCTAGAATCTTTAGTCTTATCTTCAAATTCTTTGAATGATCTACCCGAAGAAATTGGCCGATTAGAAAATTTGAATGAGTTGAACATAACACAAAATGAGATTTCCCGCCTACCTAATTCTATAGGTAAAAATATTTTTCGTCACTTTTTATCATAACATAACATCACAATTTAGGCCGAATAAAAAATCTCAAAATCCTCAAAGCCAGTAATAACAACATAACCGAATTAACGCCGGCGATTAGCAGTGCCGATGGGTTGGAAGAGATCGAACTGAGTCACAACCAACTTCGAACCATCCCAAGCGCAATCGGGAATCTCAAACATTTGCGTTTTCTCTATTTGAGTTCGAACAAGCTTCGAGACATTCCGACAACGGTATCCTTTTTGCTCTTTCAGCTATGCAGCAGCATCTCCGAAAAAAATTTTTTGGAATTTTTGCAAAAATGATTTTTCCAGGAGTAATTTTATTCGAGAAATCGATTGCGCGCATTCTCGAAGTTCGAAAATGCTTCCCTGACCCTGGTTCAGGGAAATAAGAATGTGCATTGAAGCGAAAATATGAAAAATTTGGATTTTTCTTCTGAAAATCATCTTTCTAGAGGTAATTTTATGCGAGAAATCGATTCTACGCATCCCCGAAGCGTCAAAATACATCCTTGACCTTCGGGGATGCGTGGAATCGATTTTTCGCATAAAATAATCTCTAGAGCGATGATTTTCAGAAGAAAAATTTTCATATTCTCGCTTCAATACACACTCTTATTTCCCTGAATCAGGATCAGAGAAGCAATCTAGAAATGTCATTTTTGCAAAAATTCCAAAAAATTTTTTTCGGAGATGCTGCTGCAAAGTTTTCCCCCTTTAAAATTTAACGAAAAAATTTAGATCGGTGGTTGTGTAACATTGGGTGTACTAAATCTTCGAAATAACGAAATTGAAGAACTTCCAATGGAAGTTGGAAAACTTTCTCGGCTAAAAGTCTTGGATATAGTCGACAATAATCTCACTTATTTGCCGTATACGTTGACAGTGTTGAAAGATTCCCTCACGGCAATTTGGCTCTCGGTGAACCAGAATACGCAGTTGCCGAAGTTGAATGTTACTCAAGATCCATTTACAAGAATAAAAGCGTTGACTTGTTATCTGTTACCTCAAAGGAGTCAGTCAGCACAAGGTAAAAAAACGTTTAAAAAAAGTTAAAATTATTGAATCGGCACTAGAACAATTGACAACGTTACTTCGTTGTATCCTCCTCCCCCTCCTCGCCATAGCCACGATAAAAGATTTTAGTCACTCTTCGAATATAAATCTTATGAAAAAATTTTTAGCCCGCCGTGAACCTAACAAATCATGTGTTGGTGGAGCAAAAGTCCATTTCGATTCAAACCTCCCTGCTTCCGAGCATTCCATCGAAGAAGAAGAAGAGGAAGAAAAGAAACCAATCGGAGACTTCCAACGCTACGACACACCACACCCAAAACAACATGCACCAAAACACCAGAAATTTCTACAGGCTCAACGGAATTCCGGCGATTTCACAACTATTATGGCTGGAGAACAAAAGGTATAATTTATGAAACATCGGAGCTACTGCACTTTATAGTAGTCATCAATTACAGGATCGCAAGTCAAAGTTAGAAAAATGTCAGAATTTTAAATTTTTTCATAAAAAGAGATGTTCTACAAAGTTATTCGCCGTGATCTCAGGAATTCAACGAGCTATCTCTCAGCACAACCTGATTTAAATTGACCGAGATATGACCTTAAAGGTGGTGCAGATCGAGGCAATATCTCGGTCGGAAAAAAATTTGTAGTTTGTAGTAAGAAGTAGTAAAAATTTGCAGTTTGTAGTAAGAAGTAGTAGAAAATTTGTAATAAGTAGTAAAAATTTGTAGTGAGAAATAGTAAAAATGTGTAATTTGTAGTCAGAAGTAGTAAAAATGTGTAGTTTGTAGTAAGAAGTAGCAAAAAATGTGTAGTTTGTAGTGAGAAGTAGTAAAAAATTTGTAGCTTGTAGTAAGGAGTAGTAAAAAATTTGTAGTTTGTAGTATCTCCATCTGAAACATTTAAATTTTTTCAACTTTTAGGCCATGGAAACCAACAACGATGAGGCGCAAGTTGAAATGCGACCGTTGAGATCCGTACTGAAAAGACGCCCTGTTTCAACAGTCTCGCAGACCCCTGAAATTATTCCAACAGTAATATTTTATTGTAGAAAAAGTTTAAACATAACTATTCTTTAGTCTCCTGAAAACAACAACCTGTCTCCAACAGTTAAGACTATTGTTGTAAAACGAGGTCCCCATGGGCTTGGCTGGCATGTAGCCGGTGGAATCGACTCGGATCCAGTCACGGGGTCGGATCGAGGCATTTTCATTTCCAAGGTCAATCCGAATGGTGCAGCGGAAGAAGCCGGGCTGAAGGTGGGCGACAAGATTTTGACTGTAAATGGCAAGAATCTCGACAACCTTACACATAATGAAGCTGTTAAAATTATACGAGAATCTGGGAATGTTGTCGAGTTGGTTGTCGAAAGAAATGAAAAAGATGAAGAGAAAGAGTTGATCTTCAAGGTATAGTCTTTTCTAGGGAACAAAAATCGAAGTTTACTCTAAAAATTGAACTGACCCTGATTCAGGGAAAAACGATGTGTTTATTGAAGCGAAAATCGAAAAATTTTAATTTTTCGCAGAAAAATAGACTCTCTAGGAGTAATTTTATGCGGAGAATCGATTAAACGCATTCCTGATGCCCGGAAATGAAAAATTTTTTTAAATTTTCAATTTTTCCATTTTGATCCCCGGGAATGCGCTCAATCGATTCTCCGCATAAAATTACTCCTAGAGAGTCTATTTCCGCGAAAAATCTAAATTTTTCGATTTTCGCTTTAACAAACACATCGTTTTTCCCTGAATCAGGGTCAAGGAAGCGTTTTGCGCACAATCGATTTTCCTCTCCAGTATCTAACTTTGATTAAAAATGTTTTCGATCATTCTTGTTAACTCTAGAGTTCCCAGAACCCCCTAAAAATTAGGGTGGCTCTATCTTGATTACCGACAGTGTATAACAAATTCTTTTTAGCACGAAAACCCTTCTTGCAATGGAAGTATGAACAGCCTGAACGCCTCCACACGAGCCTTGCCTCCAACAATCCCCCAAACTCCAGCAAGAAAGCCTTCTTCAACCGAGCTCATCGCTGTGACCATCAAACGAGATGTTGACGGCTCACCTGGCTTCTCTATCCAAGGTGGCATTGCAGCCGAGCCAATCCGAATCTCGTCAATAACCCCAGGTGGAGCGGCCGACCAAACAAGAAAACTTCGAGTCGGCGATCGAATCCTATCAGTGAATGGTCAAAATGTAAAATTCTGTAGACAAGATCAAGTGGTGACCATGTTGACTGGGATCGAGAATGAGATTTATTTATGCGTTGAAAGAGAAATTAAGTCGGCGGAGAAAGCGAAGTTGACACCATCTCGTTCACTGCCGTTGATTTGTCAAGAGATGAGCTCGAATGCAATTTATGAGCTGATAGCGTCGGCGTATAAAAGACCAGAAGCGACGACTTCGAGTGTTTCGAAGTCCAGGTCGACTACACATCTCAATTTTATTGATGAAAAGGTAATCCGAAATTTCAACAATCAGTACTTTAAGCCTAAGCTTAAGCCTAAGCCTAAGCCTAGGCTTAGGCTTAGGTTTAAGCCTAGGCTTAGTCTTAGGCTTAAGCCTAGGCTTAGTCTTAGGCTTAGGCTTAGGCTTAAGCTTAGGCTTAAGCTTAGGCTTAAGCTTAGGCCTAGACTTAAGATTAGGCCTAAGCTTAAGCCTAGGCCTAAGACTAAGCCTAGGCTTAAGCCTAAGCCTAAGCCTAGGCTTAGGCTTAAGCTTAGGGACACCCTGTACTGAATGAAATGGGTGAATTCAACGAGCGATTTTCGTTCGCGTACACTCTAATTAATTTCACGAGAATGAATTTTCTTCATGACAAAAAACTTTTCACAAAAAGTGATATTCTACAAAGTTGTTCCTGAGAGCACGACGAACAACTTTGTAGAACATCACTTTTCATAAAAAGTTTTCTGTCATGAAGAAAATTCATTCTCATGAAATTAATTCGGGTGTACACGAACTTTGTACCCAATTTCAGGCTGATACCATTGATCTCTTGGACATTGAACGTGATGCCTTGGCTTCGCCGAAACCAAAGCCTCGTTCAATCAGCTCTCAACAACAAGAAGCTCTCCCCACAGCTCCACCTAAACCTCCATTCGGCAGACTTCAACTTGATGATTTACAGCCGCGAGCCACTTCTACTCCAATTCCGAAGCCGATAGTAGTGCAAAGCTCTTCCA
>OZJO01001380.1:33091-46390 GCA_900406225.1 Acrobeloides nanus
AACCTTACACATAATGAAGCTGTTAAAATTATACGAGAATCTGGGAATGTTGTCGAGTTGGTTGTCGAAAGAAATGAGAAAGATGAAGAGAAAGAGTTGATCTTCAAGGTATAGTCTTTTCTAGAGAACAAAAATCGAATTTTACTATAAAAATTGAACTGACCCTGATTCAGGGAAAAACGATGTGTTTATTGAAGCGAAATCGTTCTTTTTCCGATCATTCTAGTTAACTCTAGAGTTCCTAGAACCCCCTAAATTAGAGTGGCTCTATCTTGATTACCGACAGTGTATAATAAACTCCTTTTAGCACGAAAACCCTTCTTGCAACGGAAGTATGAACAGCCTGAACGCCTCCACACGAGCCTTGCCTCCAACAATCCCCCAAACTCCAGCAAGAAAGCCTTCTTCAACCGAGCTCATCGCTGTGACCATCAAACGAGATGTTGACGGCTCGCCTGGCTTCTCTATCCAAGGTGGCATTGCAGCCGAGCCAATCCGAATCTCGTCAATAACCCCAGGTGGAGCGGCCGACCAAACAAGAAAACTTCGAGTCGGCGATCGAATCCTATCGGTGAATGGTCAAAATGTAAAATTCTGTAGACAAGATCAAGTGGTGACCATGTTGACTGGGATCGAGAATGAGATTTATTTATGCGTTGAAAGAGAAATTAAGTCGGCGGAGAAAGCGAAGTTGACACCATCTCGTTCACTGCCGTTGATTTGCCAAGAGATGAGCTCGAATGCAATTTATGAGCTGATCGCGTCGGCGTATAAAAGACCGGAAGCGACGACTTCGAGTGTTTCGAAGTCCAGGTCGACTACACATCTCAATTTTATTGATGAAAAGGTAATCCGAAATTTCAACAATCAGTACCCTAAGCTTAAGCCTAAGCCTAGGCTTAGGCTTAAGTCTAGGCCTAAGCTTTTCTTATGAAATTAATTAGAGTGTATACGAACGGAAATCGCTCGTTGAATTCACCCATTTTATTCAGTACAGGGTGTCTCTAAGCTTAAGCCTAAGCCTAGGCTTAGGCTTAGGCTTAAGCTTAGGCCTAAGCCTAAGCTTAAGCCTAAAACTAAGCCTAAGCCGAGGCTTAAGCCTAAGCCTAAGCTTAAGCCTAAGACTAAACCTAAGCTTAAGCCTAAGCCTAGGCTTAGGCTTAAGCTTAGAGACACCCTGTACTGAATGAAATGGTGAATTCAACGAACGATTTCCGTTCGTGTACACCCTAATTAATTTCACGAGAATGAGTTTTCTTCATGGCAAAAAACTTTTCATAAAAGTGATGTTCTACAAAGTTCTTCCTGCGAGTAAGACGAACAACTTTGTAGAACATCACTTTTTATGAAAAGTTTTCTGTCATGAAGAAAATTCATTCTCATGAAATTAATTCGAGTGTACACGAACTTTGTACCCAATTTCAGGCTGATACCATTGATCTCTTGGACATTGAACGTGATGCCTTGTCTTCGCCGAAACCAAAGCCTCGTTCAATCACCTCTCAACAACAAGAAGCTCTCCCCACAGCTCCACCTAAACCTCCACTCGGCAGACTTCAACTTGATGATTTACAGCCGAGAGCCACTTCTACACCAATTCCGAAGCCGATAGTAGTGCAAAGCTCTTCCAAGATCCCTCTTCCAGCCAAAATTCCACCACCTGTTGCACCCAAACCAAAAGTTGTAAGTTGTTGGATTAAGAAAAATTCAATTTTTGAGCAAAAATTCAAATTTTATGTTTGAGAAAAATATAAAATTCTAAATCCTGCTGAAAAACTGCTTTTTTCAGATCCCAGAAACGTTGAACTTTTCATCGAAGATCAAAAAATTCGAAGAAGAGATTAATGCCCAACAGAGTGCGTCGGCAGCACCAACAAACAAAATTCGCAGTGTTCCACCACCGCCCAAGAAGCCACTAGTTAGTGCGCAAGATTTGAAGTCCATCAAAGCAGATGAGGAAGCAAGATTGGCCAAAATCCTCGCACAAGAGGAATCTTTCGACGAAGATGAAATCGCCGAGAAATTGAATGCGCCTCGAATTACCGAACAGCCATTCGAGCATCTTTTAAACGATAGGTATATTTGGAGATAGACAAAAAACTATGCTCTGATTCAGGGAAGGGGTCGGTGTTTTGAAGCGAAAATCGAAAATATCCGTGCAGAGGTCTATGTGGTCGAAAATGCCATGGTCTTTCTACTCGGGGAATCGGTTGCGCGTATTCTCGAACCCTGTTTCCTGATTTCCCTGATTCAGGGACGGGGTCGGTGTTTTGAAGCGAAAATCGAAAATATCCGTGCAGAGGTCTATGTAGTCGAAAATGCCATGGTTTTTCTACTCGGGGAATCAATTGCGCGTATTCCCGAACCCTGAAAATGCTTTCCTAACCCTGATTTAAGGAAGGGTTATATTTAAACCTGATTCAGGGAAGAGATATATATATATAACCTCCAAAAGGTCTAATTTGAACATTGCTTTGGGTTATTGAAACGAAAACCCTGATTCATGTTTTCGTTTCAATAACCCAAGACAATTTTTCCGTTAAGCAAGTTTGTAACCTAAAACATAAAATTTTTTGATTTTAGCCCTGTCCCTCTAACAAGACCAGCTAGTGTTCGAACCAAGAAAGCCGAGCTGCGTGCCGAACGAGCTGCTGCCTCGGAAAAATGCAATTTATCTTTCACCTCAACCACCTCTAGTTTGGACAGTTCGCTACAAAACGGAGAACTGGACGAAGCCTCATCCACATTAAGTCCGCTGGAAAGAAGAGCGTTGGAGCTGGAAAAGAAACGGGAATGGCGTCAAGCTCGTTTAAAGAGCATTGAAGCCGCTTCGAAACATGCCGATGAAGTCATGAATGAGATTCGGCAGTTGAGTGTAAGCATTTTTAAAAGGGTCAGTCCACCCGGAAAACAACTCTATGTAAAAATTGTATATTCGGAAAATTCATGAAAAATGGAGCATTTATGGCATGCCCTGAAACGTTGTAGTTTTTGAGATAATTGCATGTGAACTTGGCGATTTTTGAAATTTTGTGTATTACAACGAAAACATGAACGCAGTGAAAATTCGTTCCTAAATTATTAAAAGCTATGTACTGACGAGAAAATTCAAAACTTTTTGGCAGTTTTCGTAAGTCGATGAAAAGCGAAAAAAAATTTTACTTGGGTCGTGACAATTTTTGACGAATTTTTCAATTTTTGACGATGGACTGGTCATTTAAATGTATCATCAGCCTGTAAAATTCGATTTTTTAGCGCTTGTCCAACATTTCTGAAGACCTGAATAGCTTACAACCTTCTCCAATACCCACTACATAGAACCTTATTGGCATTTCTTTACGATTTGACTTTTTTTAGTCACTAATTTGTATATAATGGTATAAATTTTCATGCCCTCATTTCTGAAAATGTGCCAATTTTTTGATCGTTCACTTTACAGCAATCAAGGACCAGTTCACTTTTGGGGAGTTGACGCTATCTTATAGAGCATAAAATTTGGAGCATTTTTTGCTTTTATGGTACCGCTTGAAAATCTAACCGTAAAAAGTTATGAGCGAAACAAAAAAATTTCAAACGAGTTTGAACATTGAAACGAAGAGCTCGTAGGATCAATCAGATTGTTTATTGAAACGATTTAATCAATCATTATAAAATTCAAAATCATTGAACATTTAGAAAACAAATAAATACAGCATTTTTTATAAATCAACGAGACGAATAAAATGACACCAAACTTATTGAATTTGAGACATGTTTTGGGTTATTAAAACGAAATTCTTGATTCATGGTTTTCGTTTCAATAACCCAAAACATTGTTCAAATTCAATAATTGTAGTGTCATTTTATTCGTCTCGCCGAGATGATTAAAATGAATCCAAATTTATCGAATTTGACAAATGTTTTGGGTTATTGAAACGAAAACCATGAATCAGGGATTTCGTTTTAATAACCCAAAACATGTTTCAAATCGATCATTTTGGTGTCATTTTATTCGTCTCAACGAGTTATAAAAAACGCTGTATTTATTTTTTTCTAAATGTTCAAGGATTTTGAATTTTTTTAATGATTTATTCAATCGTTTTAATAAACAATCTGATTGATCCTACAAGCTCTTCTTTTCAATGTTCAAACTTGTTTGAAAATTTTTTTGTTTCGCTCATAACTTTTTTACGGTTAGATTTTCAAGTAGTGTCGTAAAAGCAAAAAGTGCTACAAATTTTGTGCTCTATCACATGGTAGAATCAACTCCCCAAAAGTGGACTGGTCCTTTCAGATGTGTGATATTTCCACTTTTTTTCTAAATCTGCCTCATTCAAAACATGAGAGATTTTTCTTTGTTTATTTAAAAACGTGCATTTTTGATACTCTTTTGTTGCAATTGATTTATAACATAAGTCGATTTTTTATATAGCATAAAATTTTTGTTCAAAAATTTATCCACTTTCTCTTCTCAAACTGATTTTAAAATTCGAATATTTACCCTTTTTTGTCTTGCACTTTTATGTGTCAATATTATGTCTATGTTGTTATTTAAAAAAAAGAATAATAAATTATTATTAAGCAATGGTTGATCCGGCTAGGATTTCTTCCTAATGTTTCAATATAGACTAAAGGTGAGCGTAGCAGTCGTGAAACGCATTTCACAACGATTTCCGGATGCTAACCGTCCGGAAATCATCCAAAATCCAGACGATATCCGGAAATCGTCCGGAAACGGGTTTTAATTTGCCCGAATATCGACACGAAAACCCTGAATTTTACATTTTTAAATACATTAATTATTGGATGTATTTACAAAACAAAGACGACATTCGTTTATAGCTCGACGAGACGAACAAAACGACGCCAAATTTATCCAATTTGGTTAATTGTTTTGGGTTATTGAAACGAAAGCTCCGATTCAGGGTTTTCGTTTCAATAACGACATTCGTTTATAGCTCGACGAGCAATGATCAAATTGGATAAATCTGGAGCGTTTTGTTCGTCTCGTCGAGCTATAAAGAATGCCGTACTTGTTTTTTAAATATACCCAATAATTAAGCGTCAAAAATCGAATTTTTGGGTACTAGAGCTTTTGGCAACGCGATTTTTTTGGTACTCCGAGCTTTTGGCAACGAATTAAATTTGCTTTAAAACTACAAAAATATCAAAATGTTTTTGTAGTTTATAGTTAATACATCAAAATACACAATTTTTATAATGCCAAAGCTCTAGTACCAATTTTTGCTCAAAATCGATTTTTGTGTGTGCAAAAATCGTGAAAATGCATTTCAGGACTGCTAGCGCGCATCCGGAGCGCTTGTCTCTCGATACTATGAAAAAATTTGAAAAAAATCGCTAAAAATTTCGTTTTTTTAGCCACCCTGTATATGAGGAATTCAGGAAAATGGCAACAATTTTACGATTTATCCGCATCCCAATGCGAGGACAACAATTTTCGACTTCAGTAAGCCGTAGAACTGATTTGAACCCAAATTCCAAAAATGTTTCGAGTCTACTTCAGCGCGAAATTTACCTTGAGAACCAAGTGGTTCGTCTAGTTCTCAATTCAACCAAGAAACGCAATGCTCTATCTTCAGAACTGATGAGTGAATTACTACGGGAACTTGAAGGAATCAATAAAATTCCAAAAGTTCGCGCGGTGATCATGGCTGGTAATGGACCAGCTTTTTCGGCTGGGCATGATTTGAAGGAATTGGTAAGGTTTTTGGCTCAGAAAATTTCAAATCTCGAATTTTGAAATTAGGGATCTACTTAGAGATTGCATTTCTAGGCCTTGCTTTGACCTTAAATTTTTGTTTCTTCTTTCTTGGCCCCAAAATGTCTAATCTTGCTCAGGGCTTTCATACTTTCGATAATTTTAGTTCCATATTTTTTTGATACACCCTGTAATTAGTGCCCCTCCCATGCAAAAAATGCATGTTTTCGTTATAATAAACAAACTTTTTCAAATTTTTTGCACAAGAATTGACTTTTTCCGCTCAAAAAATGAAAAATAAAATGTATTTTTAATGAAAATAAATATTTTTTTCTTATGAAATTTGAAAAATTTTTTTAGGCTTCAGAAACGGGTGCAGAATTTATTAAAGAAGTTTTTGCCAAAGCCACCAAGCTGATGACTTTTATCCAACAAATGGAACTTCCGGTTATAGCTGAAGTAGCTTGAATTTAGCTTCAGGGTGGGAGACTTTTGCGCCATCACATATTTTCAAATTTTTGAGCAAAAATTCGATTTTTGAACAAAAATTATATTTTTGAACTCACATCTCATGAGACTTCATATGCGCAACAATACTTGTGCACCTGACTTTTGAGCACTCGATTTTTGCGCCCCGACATTTGCGCTCTATAATTGGCCTCGACATTTGCTCCCCAACATTTTCGCACCCGAATTGTGCACCCTTTCCCGTTTTTAAAATTTTCGACCTTTTTTGAAAAACATTTTACAAGTCAGGTGCGCATAGTCGGGCGCAAATGTCGTTGTGCAATTATAGAACGCAAATGTCGGGGTGCATATGTGAGGGCACAAAAGTCCCCCACTCAATCTTCAGACATCAAACATTTAGGTAGATGGCGTTGCTGCCGCAGCCGGTATTCAGTTAGTTGCCAGTTGTGACATTGTAGTAGCTTCTAGTACTTCAACGTTTAGCACGCCTGGGTAAGTAAGATTCATACATGAAGAGGGGCACTAATTAGTGCTCTCAGGTTTTTCTATACGGGGAATCAAAATTTGTCTGGAAATGGCCCCTCTAGGGGTAAAAACATGTGGAGAATTCGAATTTGACATTTTCGAAGCGAAAAAACGCTTCCCTGATTCAGGGAAGACCTGTGTTGTCGTGAAGGTTGAGACTTCGCGAACATGATTTGAATAAAATACCGTGATAAAACTTCCTGAAGTTTTATGGCTCAAAAAGTATTTTTAGAATAAAAGCTGGTATATTTTGCTCAACACCTGGAATTCCGCTGGTTAGAAATGTGCCCAGAAAAATTGCAATGGATATGCTTTTAACAGCCCGTGTTTTGAACGCTGATGGTAAACTAGTTGATCGAAAAGATGTAAATAGATCGTTTTTAGAGGCTTTACGTTATGGCCTAGTTTCAAGAGTCGTTTCGTCATCCGAAGTTCGACACGAAGCTATTCGAGTGGCTGAAGAGATTACCAAAATGAGCCGTAGTATTACTTCTATTGGCAAGGCGTTTTTCTATACACAAGTGGATTTGCCGCAAAATCAAGCATTTAGGTGAGTTATTAAGATAAGTCACCAAAATTTGGTGCAAAATGAAAATCAATCTTTTAAGAAAAATTTTTTCGTCATTTCCTCTAATGTCATTCTTTTCTTTAATTTCAGTATGAAAAGAAAAAAATTTAGATTTGGAGAATCTGTGATGGTGGAAAATTTGAAGATGGTGGATTCACAAGAAGGAATCAAATCGTTTGTTGAAAAGAGATCTCCGGAATGGACTCATTCTGATAAGAAAGTATAAGAATCTTGACGAAAAATATTTCTTGTTATACGGTTATACAGAGTGGTCAAAAAGTTTGGAATATTTTTTTACAGAACTCTCCTCGGTCTTATCTCCTTATCCGGTGTACAAAAAATCCGAATAGGTGAAGGCAAGGGTCAAAATTTAAAAAAATGTAAAAACACAAAGTCTAAGCCTAGGCTTAAGCCTAAGCCTAGACCTAAGCCTAAGACTAGGCCTTGACCTAAACTATCCCTGGCCTAAACCTAAGCCTAGGTCTAAGCTTGGCGGTGTACAAAAAATCCAAATTGTCATTTGGGGTGTAAAAAGGAATACATATTAACAAAAAAAATCCGTTCGAGGAAAATGATTTTTATCCAAAAATTTCTCCATGTCTGAATTGTGTGTACTTGTACTAAAAAATTTTTATCGAAAAAGCTGTCCTGAGACGGAGATAAGGCAGATAAAGGGGTTCAATGTAAAAATATTCCAACTTGTTGATGACTCTGTAAAAATAATTGATAAATTTTTATTTAAAAAATGTGAGACCATGATGAAGAAAGTTTTCAATTTTTTACACGGTTTTTAATTTTTGACGCAGTTTTCAATTTTTGAAGATTCGATTTCATAAGGGGCTATATTGAAATTAAGAGTAAATTTTGAAACAGTTTATTCTTGAGTAGTGGGAGGTTTTGATGGTCCTCTATATGAAAAACCGACAAAATTTATGTTGGAAAAATGTTAGCCTTGCTCAAAAATGAAGTTTTTTCCTTCATCGATGATGGGAGAATCGATGTTATCAGTTTTTGTTCGCCGTTTGACATATTTGAAAAATTGTTATAGATGATAGATTTATGGCCAATCGATTTCCTCTTGATATTTCAAATAAATCTATTTCTTTTTTCCAACGGGGTGTATAGATGTTTTTGCTTTTCTTTGATGCTTCTTTTGTGTGCCAGCTGCTTCTTTTTGTAGAGTTCAATGATTTTCCTAGGATAAGAGTGATGGCGTAGTGTAGGTACATATTAGTGGGAGGTTTCGATGGTCCTCTATAAGAAAAAAATTTTTTTGACGCAGTTTTCAATTTTTGAAGAACTTTTCAATTTTTGACGAATTTTTTCCGAATGAACTGGTTCTTTAAATGTATCATAAGTCTGTAAAATTTGATTTTCTAGCGTTTGTCCAACATTTCTGAAGACCTGAATAGCTTGCAACCTTCTCCAATACCTACTACATAGAACCTTATTGGTATTTTTACGATTTGACTTTTTTTAGTCATCAATTTGTATATAATGGTATAAATTTTTTGTCCTCATTTCTGAAAATGTGCCAATTTTTTGATCGTTCACTTTACAGCAATCAAGGACCAGTCCACTTTTGGGGAGTTGATGCCCATATGATAGAGCACAAAATTTGGAGCATTTTTTGATACTATGAAAACATTTGAAAAAATCGCAAAAATCTCTTTTTTTGGCCATCCTCTATATGAGGAATTCAGGAAAATGGCAACAATTTTACGATTCATCCGCATCCCGATGCGAGGACAACAATTTTCCACTTCAGTAAGCCGTAAACCTGATTCGAACCCAACTTCCAAGAATGTCTCGAGTCTACTTCAGCGCGAAATTTACCTTGAGAACCAGGTGGTTCGTCTAGTTCTCAATTCATCCAAGAAACGCAATGCTCTATCTTCGGAACTGATGAGTGAATTACTACGGGAACTTGAAGGAATCAATAGAATTCCAAAAGTTCGCGCGGTGATTCTGGCTGGTAATGGGCCAGCTTTTTCGGCTGGGCATGATTTGAAAGAATTGGTAAGGTTTTTGGCTCAGACAAGACGAACAAAACGACACCAAATTGATTGTTTTGGGTTATTGAAACGGATTCATGTTTTCGTTTTAATAACCCAAAATAATTTTCAAATTCTATCAATTTGAGAGTCATTTTGTTCGTCTCGTCGAGCTATAAACGAATGCCGTCTTTGTTTTTTAAATATATCAATAATTAAGTGTATTTTAAAAAAATGAAAAATTCAGGGTTTTCGTGTCAATACTCCAACTAATTCAAACAAGGTCGAGACGAATTCGAAATGTTTAGCGTCTCGACCAGCTGATAGAGACGTTTAGAGCGCAGCCTTATACATTCAGTAATTAGTGCTCCTCCCATGTAGAAATTTCATGTTTTCGTTGTAATACTCAAACTTTTTCAAATTTTGTTTGCACAAGAATTGACTTTTTTTGCTCAAAAAATGAAAAATAAAATATTTTTATTACATGAAAATAAATATTTTTTGTATGAAAATTGAAAAAATTTTTTAGACTTCAGAAACGGGTGCAGAATTTCATAAAGAAGTTTTTGCAAAATGCACCAAGCTGATGACTTTTATCCAACAAATGGAGCTTCCGGTTATAGCCGAAGTAGCGTCTTAATTTTAATTTTCAGGCAGCAAACATTTTTTAGGTGGATGGTGTTGCTGCCGCAGCTGGTTGTCAGCTAGTTGCCAGTTGTGACATCGTAGTAGCTTCTAGTACTTCAACGTTTAGCACGCCTGGGTAAGTAAGATTCATCAGTAGCGTATCCAGGGGGGGGGTGTAAGAGGGGCGGCTGCACTCCCTAAAATTCGAAAAATGAAAATTTGTTCTTAATGGTCCCCCCTTATATTAGCCCCTTCCCCCTCTCGCACCCCCCCCCCTCCGAAATTTGATCCTAGATACGCTACTGAGATTCATACATGAAGAGGGAGCACTGACACAAAAAGTATT
Organism: Acrobeloides nanus; assembly: GCA_900406225.1. Lineage (NCBI taxonomy): Eukaryota > Metazoa > Nematoda > Chromadorea > Rhabditida > Cephalobidae > Acrobeloides > Acrobeloides nanus. Next base: position 43,318 of record OZJO01001380.1, read on the forward strand.
TTTTTAGACTAAAAGCTGGTATATTTTGCTCAACGCCTGGAATTCCGCTGGTTAGAAATGTGCCCAGAAAAATTGCAATGGATATGCTTTTAACAGCCCGTGTTTTGAACGCTGATGGTAAACAAGTTGGGAGCCATTACACAATAGGGGAAGGGGGACATCATGTGAAAAAATTTTCAAAAATTTTTTGTCTGGAAATGACCCCTCTAGGGGTAAAACATGTGGGGGAATCCGAATTTGACATTTTTGAAGCGAAAAACGGTTCCCTGATTCAGGGAAAAATCGAATTTTTAAAGAAAAATCGAAAATTTTCAAGAAAAATCGATTTAAAAAAATAAAATTTCGATCATTATTACCCCAAAAGGGGTTGTTTTTAGGCAAAAATCGCATTTTTGCGACTTTTCGCTTCAATACACAGGCCTTCTTTGAATCAGAAAAGCGTTTTTTAGCTTCGAAAATCTCAAATTCGGATTCCTCTGCATGTTTTTACCCCTATAGGGGTCACTTACAAAAAAATTTTTCACGTGGGCGCCCCCTTCTATTGTGTAGTAGCTTCAAAAGTTGATCAAAATAACAAATAGATTGTTTTTTTAGAGGCTTTACGTTATGGCCTAGTTTCAAGAGTCGTTTCGTCATCCGAAGTTCGACACGAAGCTATTCGAGTTGCTGAAGAGATTACCAAAATGAGCCGTAGTGTTACTGCTATTGGCAAGCCATTTTTCTATACACAGGTGGATTTGCCTCAAAATCAAGCATTTAGGTGAGTTATTGTTAAGAGAAGTAACCAAATTTGATGGGAAATGAAAATCAAGTTTTTGAGAAAAAAAATTTCGTGAACAAATCACTTAAAGCACCAGTCCACTCTTGGGGGAGGGGTTGATGCCCATGTGATAGAGCACATTATTTTGAACATTTTTTGTTTTTACGGTACTACTTGAAAATCTAACGGTAAAAAGTTATGAGCGAAACAAAAAAATTTTCAAACGAGTTTGAACATTGAAACGAAGAGCTTGTAGGATCAATCAGATTGTTTATTGAAACGATTTAATCAATCATAAAATTCAAAATCCTCGAACATTTCGAAAAAAAGCATTTTTATAACTCAGCAAGACGAATAAAATGACACCAAAATTATCGAATTTGAAAATTGTTTTGTGTTATTGAAACGAAATCCCTGATTCATGGTTTTCATTTCACCTAGTCTTAGCTTAGGCTTAAGCGTAGGTTTATGTTTAGGCTTAAGCCTAGACTTAGTCTTATGTTCAGGCTTAAGCATTGCGAACTTGATTTTCTATATTTTGTCAAAAAGGCTTAGATTTAGGCTTACAAGTAAACAATTTTGTCTCTTTCATATGGCAGCATCAACTTCCCAAAAATGGATCGGTCCTTTAAAATTTTTTACAATCCAGTAAGATAAGGTGATGGGAGACCAAAATTCACTAGCGATGAATATAGAATAAATTTTATTCGCGACGTTTCGTCGTGAATAAAAAACCCCCTTACAACCCCTTTTTTCAAATTATAAATTTACGTACTCACTATTTAAACTGTAACGTACTTTTTGCTCATGTTTTAATTTTTTGTGTCACCATGTACTATATTGTTTCTTTTAGCCTGAAGAAGTCGTTATACGACGAAACGTCGCGAATAAATTTATTCCATATTNACTATTTAAACTGTAACGTACTTTTTGCTCATGTTTTAATTTTTGTGTCACCATGTACTATATTGTTTCTTTTAGCCTGAAGAAGTCGTTATACGACGAAACGTCGCGAATAAAATTTATTCTATATTCATCGCTAGTGAATTTTGGTCTCCCATCACCTTATCTTACTGGATTCTCACACTATGCGATTCCCATCAATCTCCGCGTTCAAGAAATTTTTTACAATTTAAAATTTTTGTGAAAATTGAAGTGCTCTCAAATATTTGAATCCCTTGTACATTTTTTATGATTCCTATTTTGACCTCTTTCTATATCATTCGCATGCATGACGTGTGAGGTTCAAAGGCCCAAACCCGGCATTATGAATGAACTGCTAGCGAGAATTGACAATGCTCATCAATAATTCAACCTAGAACATAAGTTACTGCGGACAAATTTCTTAGATCCTGCATGAACAAAACATGGAAAATTGGACTGGAAAAAAACTTATCTTACCAGCAGAGTCATGAAATAACCCCTTAAACAATAAGTAATTGCCCTAACGGACAGATGCGCACATAAAATCCGGATCATAAACCACTCACTTGCTGTTTTATGTTCCTATAGAAATGTTGCAGCTAAGAATAATATTGAACCAAAGTGCGTGAAATTTTTTGACCTACATAAAAATATAGACAGCAGTGATGCACAGGGCGTTTATGTTTTCGTTGTAATACACAGATTTCAAAAATCGCATAAAATTATATATTCGGAAAGTTCATTAAAATAGAGCTTGATTTTGTTTTCACGGTAACCTCTGAACCGTTATCGTCGCAGGGATAATCGCGTTTGAAGTTGGCGATTTTTGAAATTTTGTGTATTACAACGAAAACATGAACGCAGTGAAAATTCGTTCCTGAATCAATAAAAGTTGTGTATTGACAAGAAAATTAAAAATTTTTTTCGTTTTCATCGACTTACGAAAACTGCCAAAAAATTTTGAATTTTGACAAATTTTTCAATTTTTGTCGAATTTTATAATTTTTGACGCAGTTTTCAATTTTTTCGATTTTTTCAATTTTTGGAGATTTTTTCGAATTTTTTCAATTTTTGACTCAATTTTTAATTTTTGAAGATTTTTGCAATTTTTTCTATTTATCAAGTTTTCGAATTTTTCATTTTTTTCGATTTTTTCAATTTTTGAAAAATCAAAATTTGTAACTATGTTGTTCGCCTAACTTTATCAAAGAACTGCTAGAGACGTTTTTTCGAAATTTCGTTCGCCTTGGAAAACTTGAAAGAACCTTGTTTCTCCTCATCCCTATTCGTTACACTTCCGACCATAATCCACATACTTTTCCAACCATTTTCGCGCACGAAAAAGATCGTAATTATACGAGCTTTCAGCCATATTAACACGCTGGCCAT